>PVIU01001835.1:0-193921 GCA_004026605.1 Ondatra zibethicus
CTGCAGTCCCAGGCTGGAGCAGACCCGGTGGCCACCATGGTTCACCCACAACTGCCCAAGGCTGATCCTCTCAAATGATGGTCTCTTTGCTGTGGCTCCAGGCAGGGGATGGATATGTCCCTCAGGGTGCCAAGATCAATCAGACACTTCCATGATTCTGGGTATGGCTAAAGGGTAAGGTAGGACGACCTATCTCATAAGCCTGCAGACTTCAGCTTAGGTCTGGGTGAATTGTCACCTTCCCTGGGTCTCAAATGTCTCTGTGGTCTCAAATGCCTCTGTAAAAAGTATGACAGTGTTGTCTCCTGGGCACGGAGAACTTATCTTAGGCAGAAGACAGTGTCAACACTCACTACCAGCTGCCGAGGACCAGAATTGCACACTGTTGTGTCCCGTCCCCCCATTTTACAGACCAGAAGCCAAGATTCAGTAGCGCTTAAGAAAGTTCCCAGGGCATGACATGGTGATGCATTCCTATAATTCCAGCACTCCGGAGGCAGAAACAGACGGATCTTGGAGTTCGAGGCCAGCCTAGTCTACAGAACTAGTCCAGGATAGCCAGGGTATCCTCTCCCTCCAAAAAAGAAAAGGAAAGAAAAAGAAACTTCCCAGGGCAAGAGCTGTGGTTCCAAGGTTCAGCGCCTGCCTGCAGGGGAGAGGCTCGGGGTGCCACGCTCAAAACAACGAAAGCAAAAGGAAACTTACCCAAGGTCAAAGAGGGGGAGTAGGAGAACAAGGTCACCGACTCGGAGCCCTGGGCTTGGAACCCAGAAGTACCTGTTAGAAGCGAGGGTCCCCACCTGACAGCGGAGCTCCCAGACCCGTGCACTAGCTCTAGTCTGGGGTGGAGCTGGTTGGGGTCAGCACGCCTACTCCACGCACAGAGGAGGAGCAGACACCGGGGTCCGCCCAGCCCGGACCCCTCCAATCACAGGACGCCCACGGGCCAAGCCCCTAGATCTGACCAATCAGAGAATCTTTCCCCAGTCCGGAGAATGGGGAGAGGGCTTTGGAAAGTGGACTAGGGAACCTGCACAGGCGGTCCTTTCGCAGGTACCTCGCTTCCCAGAGGGCCCCAGCTTTTCTTTCTGCAAAATGGGCCACCAACACCTACAAAGAACCGTGCTGCCCGGGCCGATCCTCAAAAGGTTGAGTATCCCTAGCTGGATTGGAGACCTCCCCGCCCCCAATTCAGGCTTGGATTCCAAGCCCGGCATCTCCGGAGCCCAGCTGTTCACCCACCGTCCACGCAATGGGACCTCAGGGAGTCTGTCCCGAGACTGGAGATAGCTTGGATCGAACAGCTCGAGGAGGCAAGGAGGCGGGGCCCACCGCACGTAGTCTTGCATATCTCAGGCCAAACCTGCTGGAGGAGGAACCAATGGAAAGTCCAGCTGGGTGGGGAGTCGGAGGGCTAGCCCTGGCTGTGTGGCCTGGCCCTTGCGTTGGTGGTGACACGGGGCACTCATAAAGCATCCCTAGCATGTTAAAAGGGCTTTACATTACGTGGGTCATTTCCCTTAAGCAAGAGGCATCCCCGCACTGTGGATTGAGACAAGCAAGGTCACCCATTGGCTGCGCACCCGGGGCTGTGTTCTGGTGAGCCCAAGGTTCTGAATCCCGTGCCCTCCCCACCTCTTCACAGCATCAGGTTTTCAAAGGAGTTCTCTCTCCTGGACCTTCCACCTTGTCTAGATACCACAGACCCCCTCCCTGAGCAGGGTCATTTTCCTCCCAGTTGAGGTAAGTCAGAAGAAAATACAGGGTCCAGTAACATGCCCATCACTTCCTGACCAAAGCTGTGTCCCGAAGGCTCCCTTCTCTGGGTGCCCTTCATTGCCTGCCCTATCACTGAAACCACATCTGAGGCCCTTTCTTCCCAAGCTCCAGTCCCCCCACTTCAGTACACCAATCTGGCGCTAACCACAGCCTTTGTGCCAGCTCTGCCTTGAGCAGAACCTCAGACTGCAATATCAGGCACCCCGTCTTCTTCGCTAGCCAATATCAAGCTCTATGTGCTGAGCTCAAACATGCTATACCCCTCCACACAACCTAAGGAGCCTCCTGGGCTCCTCCATGCTGGCCACTCTCAGTTATTGCCCGCAAAGAACTAACCACACCACCTGGTTATATATATAAACAGGTCCCTGTCCTCTATATATCTGTCTCTCCCACCAGACTGTAAACTCTCTGAGGGCAGGAACATAGTAGTTGCTCAACAAATGTTTGTTGGAAGGGGATTTGATGTGTATGTTTTGCCCTTGTACCAGCATGGACAGATATGGTTATGGTGGTTCCTGGTTGAGTCCTGCGACCTTGTTCTCCGGGCCTCCATTGTCACTCATATAAACTGACCTAGAGTCATGGGACTTTTGCATACCATTTACTTTCTCCATGAGTTAGGATGCTCCCGTTAACACACCAGGTCTTCAGGGACGCAGTCCCTGGGGAGGGAAGCCTCTAATTTTCCTTTATGATTCTCCAATTGCAGTTTTATCTATCTTATGCCACCCACAGGAGTATGAGGTGGTCCTGGCCCCCTGGCAGTTCCCCAACACTGAGTGGCATGCTTGTGTGTAAAACGGGTTCCATAAAACTTGTAGGTTTTATGATTAAACACCAGGGTCTTAATGAACTCTGTGCTCTGAAGCTGGAATAGAGTTGGCAGAAGGACAGGTGATGGAATCCCCTAAGAGCAGCCTGGAAGCTGACTGTCTCAACGAGGTGCCAGAAAATCTGAGAGAATTCATCCTTTTAGAGGTGCTGAGTGGAAGTGGGGGGCATAAGCAGAGTTCCCTGCAGTAATGAGGAACCTCTATGTTACTTTTTTCATTTACATAAATGCCCAACAAAATCCACATAAGGAAAGAAAGGCCCGCGAAGGCTCATGGTTTAAGGGTCTGGTCCATCATGACCGTGAAGACATGGCAGCAGAAACACGAGGGAGTTGGTGACATGGCATCTGCAGTCAGGAAGTAGAGAGAGATGAATTCTGGGCTCACCTCACTCTCTCCTTTTTATGCAGTACTGAACTTCAGCCCCCGGATGGTGCCACTCATGCACACTTACGGTGGGTCTTCAGTTAACTTGAATCTAGAAACCCCTTCATAGATATGCCTAGGGGTGTGTTTCTGTGGAGAGAATCCCATAAAGTTGACAATGGAGATCAGCGGTCACAATGAGGTTCATAAAAGACACATAAACTTTTCAGGAGACTCGTATTGGAGAGAAGGCCCAGCAAGAACACACAGGGTTAGCAAGAGCACCGGATGAAAATACCATTGACTCCCCAAATTCAACTGGCAGGAAGCATCAGAGATGCAAACCTGGGCTACTCATCATGAAAGATGACCGAGAGCACGGAACTCACTGTCCTTCACATTGAACAGGAGGCGCAGAGTGCTTGTGCTAGACTGGCTAGAATACCTGCCTCCAGGAGCCACGCTTGAGGGACTGCACGAGGATGCTGGGTGTATCTGAGCCTCGAGTAGGTACGGGCTTTGGCTATGAGGTGGATTCGGCTCTTGCTCTTGGTTCTGCCTTTTGGCGCTCCTCTCTCTATCGTCCTCTGTGGAAAGTAGCCCAGGTTTGCTTCCGCGACACTTACTGCCAGTTAAGTGACTTTTAGGGGAAGTGAGAGGGTGAATGTCTGTTTTCTGAGTTAAGGTTTTCCAGGCTGGCCTTGAAATGGGGTTCTTCCTGCTTCTGCCTCCCAACTGTGGGATTATGGTTCGCTTCACAGTGCCCAACTGGGGAGTTGATTCTGTCCATGGGGGAAATGTAAATGATTGGGGCTGGTACACAGGCGATGGCAGTTTTAAAAGCTTTGAAACCCCTTCTTTAGGGCCTGTGGAGTCTCATGCCTTCTCATGAGTATGGGCTGGGTGTACTGACTTGTTTCTAACAAAGGAAAATGGTGGAAGGCATGTTGTGCGGATTCTGGATCCATGCCTTCACGTGTTCCAGCCCTGTATGGTGCTCACTGAATGACCACCCCAGGTCACCATGCTAGCAGTGCCCAGCAGTTATTTGGGGGTGGTGCATGTGTCCTAGCGTAAACCACACTCCAACATCAGAGCTCCCATGTGACTTTCTGTTTTAATATGGGGGCAGGGAACTCACTGTTTTGTCTTAAACCATCATCTCTGTTAAGGATGCTAAAGAGGCATCGTGGGGGTGTGTGTGGGTGGGCTGGAGCTCTCTGCAGGCCTCTGTGACTAGGTCCTCAGGAAGAATGGCAGGCATTGGCCTGTTTCTAGGCTGTGGGTAAGGGGATGGAGACAGTGGAGGGGATGGAGGCGATGGTGGGATGGTGGGATAGTGGAAGGGCTGCAGCTTAATCCTGAGGTAGTTATGAGAGACTGGCCGGCTTGAGGCATGGGCACAGGTGAGTAGAGGGGCAGAACAGCTTTCCTTTCTGTTGTATAAGCATGATTCAGCTGGTTCTGGAACTCACCAAGTACGAGGAAACATTAACCTAGCCAGGACTGTGGCCTTGGGAAGTCAAGGTGAGCAGGGTAAGTGACCCAAACTTTGTTTGGTTTTGTGGAGACAGGGTCTCACCATGTATGTCCAGGCCAGCCTGGCTCTGGAGACTGATCCCTTAGCTCAGCTTTCTGGGAATGGGTTGCAGGTGTGTGTCACCAAGCCTAGCTACAAACTTTCTTTTGGGGGGCAGTGTTCTCCTCTCTTGGGACCTTCTGTTCAGACACTCGCATCCCACCTTGTGAGCCACAGCTAACACCCCACTCCTTGGAACCTTTCTCCAGGGGTCACCGTGGTCCACTGCATTTCTCCCTGGAAGAGCCACCCTGTGTTTGACATAGACTGCAAAGTGGGTGTTGTCCTCAGGCCTCGCTGTAACTCTGCCTTGAACCACAGCCCATGTGACAACCTGAAAACACAACATCTCTCTTTTTAAAGAGATGAGGTGTGTTCAGAAAGTTCGAGGTCTTTCTTACACCATATCTCTGCAACAATGGGCGGAGCCTGTGGGCCATGCTCGATCAAATCTCAGTGTTTTTCTGAACATCCCGGTGCCCAAGAGGGCAGGAGGCCTGCAGATGACCCCTGAGGCTGACACAGAGAGGGGCAGGTGCTGCCTCCCCTACCCAGGGGTGCACAGCAGTGGGCAGAGGAGAGAGGAGAGCTGCTAAGAAAGAGGTCTGGATCACAGGTTGGGCGGGGCTGCAATAAACTTATCAAGAAGAAATGAGGACATCCCAGCCAGGAGAGCAGAGAGGAAGGTTCAGGGTGCATGGAGGGAGGGGCAGGGTCAGCTGTGAAGTTTGAAATCCAGGTCACCAGGCAGCAGTAGAGGAGCTGAAAAGGTCAGGGGTCACTGGCAACAGTGTCACTGGATCCTGTGCCCCAGTGGTAATAACACTTATGATTCTGTAAGATAGTTCACAAAGCATCTTGGTAACTAACATTAGATTCTCAATTTTTTTCTTTAAAAAAATATATTCAAAGGATATAATTCAGACTTTAAAAAAGGAGGAAAACCGGTCCAGTGATGACATGGATGAGTCTTGAGCTTGTGATACTGAATGAGGTTAAGTCATATTAACGAAAATATACTGGAATAAGCCAGAATCAGAGGGACCTAACAATTCCACATAGGTGAGGCCCCTTAAACACTCAGAGTCACAGGAAGAGAGTTTGTGGAGTTGGGACTGGGGAGGCTTGGGTTTAAAGTGGATGGTTTCAACTTGGAAAATTGAAAAGCCTTGGTGATGGGCAGAGCAGGACGATGAAGGTGAGTGAAGGGATGATGGGTGGCAGGGACCACGTAACAGTGAACTCTCCGAATGTGGCAGAACAGGAGGTTTGGAAAGGACTAACGTGGTGGAGGCTGGAGAATTAGAGTTTCAAGGTCATCCTTGGTTTCCTAGGGAGTTATGGGGTAGCCTGGGCTACATGAGATGCTGTCTCATAAAACAAAACAAAAATGAAAAGATGGTTTCCACCGACCATCACCTTAATTTCATAACCCAACCATTTGGCATTTAAAAAGAAAAAGCATAAAAGATCCATCTGACCTTGTGTCCCCACCCCTGGAGCAGAAACAGTGATAAAATCCTGCAGGAGTAGAGACAGGAGTCTGGTATGTCGAGACAAGATGTAGTACCAGACTGGGAGCCCAGGATGGCAGCCCATCCCAGAGCCAGGGGCAGAGCTGTGCTCTCCAGTCCCCAAGGCCCTGAGGAGTAGGAGTTTGGCGCATTAGTAGATCCCAGAGGACAGCATGTGGGGTGGCCACAGCCAAGTGACACAGCAGCCTCAGGGGACCCAGGGGACACCCCAGCTCCTCCTGTTCTGCTATAGGATGAGTTCAAGGCTTGATCCTCAGACTGACAACATTGGAAAGTGGTGGAACCTTTGTGTGGTGGACTCTGTGAAAGTTCTAGAGACATTGGCTCAAGGGGACTGTGGGATCCTGGTACCCACCTCTCCCTCTGCTCCCTGTCCCATGAGTAAGCTCTTTGCTCTCCTGTGCTCCTGCCATGCTGTGCTGCCCTCATCCAAAGCCAAGGGGCCAAGTGATCACAGACTGAAACTTCTGAAGGAGTGAGCTGAAACAACCCTTTCTCTTCATCAGTCAGTGACTTCATTACCATGCTGGCGGCCTGCCTAACACACCTCCGTCCCTCTCTCCTCTGACTAGCCAGAACTTTCTGTTGGACTCAGCAGCAGGCACAGGTCTTGCAGGTTAGTCTCCTGGCGCGTGCCCAGGGAAGGCTAGGAATGGACATAGCACAGAGGTTGCGTCAGGGTCAGGAGGGAGCCCAACCCCAGTGGCACAATGGAGTAGGCTTACATGATGCTATAGTGACAGGCACGTGGTAGAGTTAAGGAGACAATGATAGCAGGGAGCCAAGCTCATCCGTGGACACTCCAGGATGAGGGGCAGACAGAGGACATGGTGCAGGCAGACCTAGACATGCACCTGGCATGTGGCTCTGTGCTACAGCATTTACCTGGCATATGATGTCCTGGGAAGCTCATCCATTCAGCTCACTCGTCCTTGTACCCAGGGATTCCCAATGGCCAAGTGAGCTAGAAGCCACCTGCTAGGCAAAAGAGACCGGGCAGCACAGTCAGCTGAGGTCTGCAGTGTAGGGTATGGGGGCAGAGGGAGTGCTGGGACTGTGTGCAGGTAGGTGTGTGAGGCCAGCAAGTCAGGTTGGAGGATAGAGCAGTTGCCTGAGGGCTGGCTGGAGGACCTCTGGAACCTCAGAGAGGGAACTGTGTTCCACTGATGACCAGAGCCAGTGCAGAGGTTGGGCGCTTTTGAAGTGTCTGACCTGGGAGGGGAAGGTAAAGAGATGGCAAGCGAGAAGGGCAATGGGCTTAAGGAGGGGATGTAGAGTCTCAAAGCCACAGGGAAAGACTCAACAGAGAGGGAAAGTTGGCTGTACAAGAAAAGAAAGAATTTTCAGTCTTTGCTGCTCCTGAGAAGGATGGGGTGGGGGTGAGGTGGGTGAGGGAGCCATCAACAGACAGATTTGGGAGGAGTCTTCCTGACACCTTAACTAGGAGAGCAGGGGAGAGGGGAGGGAGAGTGAGGATATGTGTGTGGTGGGTAGAAGGATAAATAAATGGAGGGCTTTAAAGAAGGAGATGATAGAAAGATAGATAGATAGATAGACAGATAGGTAGATAGATGATAGATAGGTAAGCCCATAGATGGATGAATGGACAACTAACTAGGAGAAACACCCTAGTTTGCTTTCTATTGCTGTGGTAAACACCATGACCAAAAGCAACTTGGGGAGGAAAGGGTTTATTTGGTTTACTCACCCCAATCACAGTCCATCATAAAGGGAAGTCAGAGTAGGAACTCAAGGCAGGAACTGAAGCAGAAGCCATGGGAACATTGCTTATTGACATATTCCCCTGACTTATTCAGCCATATTCTTATACAACCCTGGGCCACCTGCCCAGGGCTAGCACTGTCTGCAGTAGGCTGTACCCTCATACATCAGTCAAGCCAATCTGATGGGGGCATTTGTCAACTGAGGTTCCTGTTCCCAGATGACTCTAGCTTGTGTAAAATTGACAAAAACAAAACAAAAACAAAAAACAGAACAGGAAGAAAGGGATGGAGGGAGGAATGGAGGGAAGGAGGGATGAAGGAGGAAGGAAATAAAGAAGAAAGGAAGGGAGGAAGGAAGGAAGAGACGGGAGGAAGGAGGGAGGGAGGAAGGAAAGGAATGGCTGAAGGAAAGAAAGGAAGGGAGGAAGGAAGGAAGAGAAAGGAGGAAGGAGTGGATGTATGTATAGATATGTAGGGATGGGTAGAAGGGAGAAAAGGATGAAGAACAAGTGTAAGAATGGATGTATAGATGAGTGAATTCATAGAAGGACAGATGGATGGACTAGATGGATGGAAGGAAAGAAGGGCAGGAGGAGATGAGGAGGAGCACTGGTATCTTAGCCAAGGCTTCCGTTGCTGTGGAGAGACACCATGGCCACAGCAACTCTTATAAAGGAAAAACATGTAATTGGGGTGGCTTCCATTTTCAGAGGTTCAGTTCACTATCATCATGGTGGGACATGGAAGTATGCAGGCAGACATGGAGAGGTAGCTGAGAGGGTTACGTCTTGCACAGGCAACAGGAAGTAGTCTGTGACACTGAGCAGAATCTTGAGCATATATGAGACCTCCAAGCCTGCCTCCATTGTGACACTTCCTCCAACAAGACCACACCTCCTAATAGTGCCACTCCCTTTGGAGGTTGTTTTCTTTCCAACCACCGTGGATGGGTATGAAGATGGATGGTAGCTTTCTCTTGTCTGTGTTTCTGTTGGTAAAAGAGATTCTACCTTATGGCTTCTCTGCTCTCTCTGAAGAACAAAGAAAGATCATCTTTGTTGGGACAAGCTTGTTGAAGTGGGACATCTGCTGAAGTGGGACAGCAAAATTCAAGGGTAGTTGTGGATGACAATATCAACAGTGGATGAGGTAACCGATTCCTTGAGGCTGACAAGGGGTCATACTGGGGCAGATGATTGAAATCTGAGTGAGAACATATGGACAGAGAGTGGGAGGCAGGGGCCTGAAGCCCCCTTTCCATGTGTCACTGGTCCTTCTGCCCCTCCTCACAGTGTCTTTCCTGGCCTGTTCCTCTCAGAGTAGATGTCCCTTTCCTTTGCTAGTCTGTGTTCAGGCCCTCCCACCATCTCTGAGTGGGTGAGCAAACCCACCCTACAGGCACAGTTGGCTCCTTCTGCTCACCCATCCCCCACAGAAACCACAGGTGCTGAAAGGGACTGGCCAGCTTGTCATGGGACTGACCCCACAGAAAGCAATTACTTAGCTAAAAGGCCTCTAGACTGATGCCAGCCATAGCCAGTATGAGGTCCTCTTGGACAGTTCAGAGGCCACTCAGCCATCTCTGCTTGGACTCTTGTCGGAGGTGTGGAGTTAGTTCCCCTTGTGGGTGTCATTGTCCTGACCACTGGAGCTCCTCCACAGGCACCATCTGCCTCCGCTTTGAGTCCCATGAGGTGTTAACATATTTGTTTGTATGTGAGGTGGTGACGGAGTAGACATTTGCACCCCAACAGCCCAAATGCTTTCCCATATCTCCCTGGAAACCTTTCTCCTCTATAGTCCGTCTTTGCCAGCAGCTCTGAGAATGTCCCTTCCAGGCGGAAGCATTTGAGAATGCCAACGCTGCAAATTCCCTAGCTCCCTCATTCCAACAGGCAAGTGGCAGAGCCACAGAACATTGCAATAGGCAGACCGTTGCCTGGAAGGGCCCTGTCCTGGAGAATCAGGCCCCGGGACAGATTGGAGCAGGGAAAGTAGCTACTAAGATGGGTAGATTCCTGTGTTACCTCACTCACTCTCGTCTCTCAGGCAGACGGCTTTTCAGACTTTGACGCCTCAGCAAAGGGAGCTCAGAGGAGAACAAAGGCATCCAAGGAGACACGCACAGTGAGAGTTGCCATGTGTCCTGTGGCTGTTTGTTAGCTGCCTGACTCATGATTCTCTCTCCTTTAGCAGAGCCCAGAAAGGGACGTTTGTTAGCTCACCTCAGTCTCCATAACACCAATGCCCTGCCTGCAGTAAGATGAACTCATTCATTCTATAGATAGATTCATGACCCCAGACAGCCCCCTGGGTTCCAGCCACTTGAAATGTTCCCAATTGCACATAGCTATGAGGGCTGGCAGGCAGGATCCAGTTAGGCAAGGGCAGGACAACCCACCCCTGCTAGGCCCTGCTGGCTCGGGAAGCTGGGACTGGGCTGAGAAAGGGAGGGAGGGAAAGGGGCAGGCTCTGGTTTCCAAGCCAGGCTAGGCTCTGGTAACTCATGTTGAGCAACCACCACTGCATGTCAAAGTCCCCAGGCTCTCCTGTTGTGTTCTAAGGCTGTTCCAGTAAGGGTGGCTATGGGTACTCCTGTGTGGAAACCTGTGGAAACCGGCGCTGTGGGCTCATAGAATGTTGTTACTGGTCAGAGAGCACAAATCAGCTATGCCACACTCCAGAGAAACCATGTTCACAGACACAAAGCTTAAAACTGGTGCCGGAAGTTAGTTCCCCATGACTGCAGGCACCTGGGAGAATCACTCCCATTGTCACGGTCACCATGCTGTGGCAGATAGGCCATCAAACTCTGCCAGTATTGAAACAAGCAGCCACTGTGGAAGAAGTGGAACTCTGTATCCCAGAAGCTCGGTGCAGAAGGGCAGGCTATACCCAGATCCGTGAACTCTGGATAAACTCTGAGCACTGTGATAGGCCGGCACTGTTTTGAGTTTGAAGATACAGTGAAGAATTTATTTTTTGAAAAATGCACCTTAAGGAGCTTATATGGCCAGACCTGGATAAGGAACAGACTGTCACTGGATCCATGGACATGACAGGAAGACAGATGGGAGGCTGTGCTTTCAGCAGGTGGGGAGAAGAGCATGGCAGAGGGAGCCAAGCAGAATCCTAGAGAAAGTTCAGACCCAAGTGCACTGGGGATGTGTGGGTGGAGGTCACTCTGGCTGAAAGAGGACCTGGAGAAGGGCACACCTGGGGAAGGATACAGCACGCCCAGGTAAAGACAAACTTGGGGAAACACGCACTTTGGGGAAAGGGTCCACGCAATGAAAGAGCATGGCAAGAGTAGGCTTAGAGGGCCTGGAAAACTCCAGGACAGCGAGTGGGCACAGGTGAGTAATGGACAGCAAGGACTACATGAGAGTTGTGATGCACTGAGTCCTGTCCAGGTGAGTATGAAGCATGGCTTCTTCCTTCCTCTCCCGTTTCTGGCTGTCACCATCTGTTCTGACCTATGGCAGCTGGCAGCGAGCCTTCTGCAGACAGCAGATGCCCAGCCTGGGGCCCCAGGGGGCTCTGTGCGGCTGTCTCCTCCCTCTGGTTCTTTATGGCTCCTCTCAACTTAGCTCTCTGGGTTCCCCTGCATCCTCAGGGAGGCGTCCTAGACTGCTGCTTTGACGCACAGCTATACAGCTTCTGTTCTTTGCTATTCATCTGGCACCGCCCTCCCTAAAACCTGCAGCCTGCAAGAATCCTGGTATTACTAAGCATTGTGGTGAACAGCTTTAATCCTACCACTGGGGAGGTGGGATCTCTGAGTTCGAGGCCAGCTTAGTCTATATCGTGAGTTCCAGACCAGGCACTTCATAGTGAGACCAAATCTCAGAAAAAGCAAAGAAGAAGGAAGAGAAGGATACTGCCTGTGAGCGACATGTTTCGACTCCCCGAGGCAGGATACTGGCTCCTAGAATAGCACCCGTGCACAGGGATGCTTGTTGAGTAACCCCAATCTAGCATATCTCCAGGAGTCTGTGTGTGAGAGAGGACATGTGCACAGGCCCACCTGTGCCTCTCCTTCACCTCCCCTTCAGTTGCGAAAGGAAGCCTCCTGCCCACCATACAGCCTCAGATGCTCAGGGACCTCTTTCCATCATTGCCTATTCCCCCTCAGCGCGTCCCTGGCACGTCCTGCTTGGCATGGTCCTGGAAACCTGACTAGGGCAATGCAGGAATGAAGAACAGCAGACACACAAATGGAAAAGTTGGGATGGGGTGGTCTGTACTTGCTCTGATGGAGGGCACCTGTTACCCAACCCAGACACTTAGTCTTTATTATGTACAGCAGCACAGGGAAGAGGGATTAGGTAGTATCAGTAGGAGGTCTCTGTGGGGGAGCAGTCTCAGGTTGCAGTCACTTAGAGGGGGGAAATTCAGCTGCTAGTTTTTGCACCCACTGATCAATAATTTGTAAATCCTGGTACTTGGACCAGAATCAGATTTTGTCACTCTTCTGAGCTTCTGGGAAAGGCTTTGCCATTCCTCTGGGTTTGAGACATTGGGGTCCTTGACATGGCTGTGCCCATGCCAATAGCACACATTCCACACTCATCCCTTGCTACAAATGCATGCCTGGGTCACCAACATCCAAAAACAAACAAACAAACAAAACCCCCAAAACTAAACTAAACTAACACAGACTCTTTCCCCCTTGGCTTTGGGGAGAAGACTCAGAGTCAGGCCATTGTAATCTTACACACTGAACACAATGGAGGTTTTCACTAGAGACAAGTAACACCTATAGATAAAGTCTTCCCTCCATAGGCCGAGGTACCATTGCCTTGGCCAATGTCACTCATTAACGCAGTGATTTATTCACACCTATAGAGGAAGGGGTGGTTAGAGACCCTTACCAGGCCAGTCAGGTCCTACCTGGGGGCTGCTGGTTTCTCCTGGGAGGTCATCTGCCCTTTTGGACTGGCCACTCAGGGCTTGGCAGAGCTGCCCACTGTCAGCTGTTTATGAGCAGGACTAAGGCAACTCGCTCACTTGGCACCGACGCGGCTCTCCATTACCGCCACATTTGGCATAGAGCTCAGGTGACTCTCTCACTTGGTGCTATGTTTCCCCACCACTTCCATCACTGGCATGTGCTTGAAGTCTCCCTTCCAGACCCACCAGACCAGCCAGCCTTCGCTGCCATTTTATCTCAAGCTCAGTGTGCCGTGACGTTGCAACGGCACAGGAGAACACATCCAGTCCTTCAGAAGCAGTACCAAAATCTCAACTTTCCTGGAAATTTCCCAATTACAAGGCCTACCAATGAGTTCATCGTGGAGCCTCTCCCGGCCTCCGTGGAGGGCTGTGCCAGGAGCTGGATGTGCCCAAGGAGTTGATGCTGTTTCCAGACATTTTTGTTATTGTGGCTGCAAGAGGGATCTATACTCATTTTATTTAAAGGGTGGTTACTAGGGTACACATATGAGTGCACTCTGTGTGTACTGGTACCCAGTCAATGTTCACTGGTCTTATCGTGACTTGGGAATGCCTGCTGCTTCTCTGCTCTGAGGACAGCAGCCCTTGGCTAGTGAACTGCAGCCTTATGCAGTTCCTCTAGGCGTCTCCTCCTGTTTCTAAACCACTTTTAAACATGGTGCTCTGAGCTTGGGCAGGTGGCTGAGCGAAGCTGCTCTTCCTTGCGTGGCAGTCAGTGCCAGCTGGGACTGCCAATTAACTGGAGACAGCTGGATGTCTTGAGATAGCTGGGCCGCTGTCACTAGGAGCCTCAGCAGACTCCTAACTCAGCCACTGTTAGGAGATCCAGGCAGGATCTGTGACCCCTTAGAACCTGGCCTCAGAATGGCACGTCCACCTTGATCCATTGGCCAACCAAGTCATTAAGGGCAGGACCGAGAAGTAAGGCAGCAGGAATGGGGCTAAGGCGGGGAAGGAGCCGCAACAGGGGGGTGACTAGTGCTGGAATATCACACTGCCCGTGTACAACAACTATGCCTCCAGTAAAAATAGAGATGAGATGACAAGAAGGCATGTGGATGCAGATGGCAGTCTCCAAAAACGGCCACACGACGCTGTTAGGCCGCTCGTTTTATTGCTGTGCTTTGGAACTGAGCCTGCAGTGTGGTAAAGTTCAAGCACATGAATACTTGGTTTTCATAAAGCCTTGGCTAGGTCTTGGGTTGTTTTTTTAAAAATAATTTCAGTGCCCAAACGTTCTCCATTCTAATTCTAGTCTCCCCAAATTCACAGTTCCCATCACACATTGTCCCACTGGGAGGTGGGCTATTTAAGGCTCCGGCTGACTTGCTTGTGCACATTAGCCCCTTGTTCCTCAATTGTCAGCAAGGCCAGAGGCATTTCCAGAAATGGTGACAGCACTTACTAGAGCCATTGTGGAAAGATGGGAAGGGACATCTTGCCTCAAGCACGCTAAGCCGTACTGGCCACTAGAGGGAGCCCTGGGCTCTCTGCCAGGTACTGGTAGATTCAGACCCATGATTTACATGTCATAACTGAATCCTCCATTTTTGTGGCATATTTTTATGTGCCATAGGTAGAATTATTAAGACTACTTTAAATCAAATTACTGCACATCATCGCTGAATATAGGAAGCCAATTCATGGATCACAAACAGAAATCACCTGCACCGCCCACTCTCATATTCTTACAGTGTCCTCTCTGGCCAACTGTGAACCAATGCTTATACAGACTTCAACCCTCCAAGCCCCTGATTATCTGGAGCTTCTCTTTTGGCAACTTAAACATCCTAGGTCAAGTGTAGTGGTACTACTTGTATTTCCCAACAGCTTGGGGGAGCAGAGGCAGGAGGATTGTGAATTTGAGAGCAGCTTGGACTATGTGGGGACACATCCCCAGGAGTCTTCTTTCCATCCCTTACATCAGGACACCCCCAGCTGTGTTTTCCTCTTAGCACTTCCGTGCATTTCCAAAAGCTTGCATTTGAGGACCGAGTGGGCTGCTTTCTCTCTCCCCAGTGCATGGCTCCTAACTGTCAGTCTGGGCTCCACACATTGCACATGTCCATTTTGTCTGAGTGGCAGAATCCTACATCCAACCACACACCTGGCAATGCCGTTTGGAGATCTGATTGGCACCTCAGTTTTAGTTTTAGCATATTGACAGCACAACTCTCCATTCTTGTAGCCTTAGCTTCCATCTTCCCTGCGGAGGCAGCATTTATTCCTTGGTCCTCAGGTGTACAGAGATCATAGCTAGCCTATTGATGCTTAGTTTCTTCTGGAAAGATCACTGCTCCACATACAGCTTACAGTGCTGTGCTATGGTGACTGATATCCGGGAACCCCAGAACTCAGAACAAATGTTTCCGTATGTGGCCCTCAGCCTACCTGGGTCTCTGTTTATGTTGTCTTCATGCCAGAAGCAAAGCTGAAGAGCCGGTTTCTACTGAGCTACCAGGTTATGGAGGGGAGGGTAAGATCAGTCAGTGGCAACCCCTGCCAGCCCCTAAGCTTCCTCTGCAACAGTGAGGACCAAGCCCAGGCAGGCAGCTGTGTTCTTATGAACCACTGGGGACAACAGCACCCACCTTAGCTCTGCATAGATGTGCTCACAATGCTGACGAAACAATCAGCATTGTTTCGCTGCTACTGCAGCTTCTCCCTGGATCTAGGATCTAAATGACTCATGAGGGTCAGAAAGTATCATGACGGAGATGTTGTCGCAGGTACTTTTAAATTATTGTGACAAGACATGTTATCAAAGCAATTTGAGGAAAGAAGAGTTTGTTGCCAGAGGGTGAGTCCATGACCATCATGGCAGGAAACATGGCAGCAGGCAGGCATGGTGCTGGAGCTGTAGCTGAGAGCTCACATGTTGAGGCAACAGCCATGAGGTGAGAGAGACAGAGAGAAGAGAGCAAGTGCTAACTGGGAATAGTGTGGGCTTTTGAAACTTAAAAGTCCATCCCTGTGACATGGATCTTCCAACAAGACCACACCTCTTAATCCTTCTCGAACAATTTCACCAACTGGGGACAAAATATTCAAATGTATCAGCCAATTGGGGGCCCATTCCCATTCAAGCCACACAGACGTATATACACATCTGAAAAATATCAAAGAAGGGTTGGAGAGATGGCTCAGGGGTTAGAAGCAGTTGCTGCTCCTGCAGATGCCCTGGGATTGATTCCCAGGATCCACATGGTAGCTTACAACTATCTGTAACTACAATCTCAGGACAACTGAGGCCTTCTTCTGGCCTCTATAGGTACCTGGTACTCACAAGGTGCACAGACATACATGCAGGCAAAATACTCATACACATTAAAACAGATAAAAACAACAACAACAAAACCCTAATAAAAATGAGGCTCACATACCTGTACCCAGCAAGTCCCTAAAGGGTGAGTCTGAGCCTACAGCTCCGGTGGGGGAAAGGGGTCATGTGAAAACCAAGCACACCCACAGAATTTCACCTCAAAATCCTACCAATAGGGTCTTGGTTTAAAAGCCTAGGGTGTACCATAGAGTACCACAAGCTGTGCACAAGACAGCAAAGGGAAGCCTCTAGGACAGACTGCTATGTTAAAAAAAATCCTTCATGCATGAAAAGAGCAGAGGGAAGGATACATACCACTGTTTGTTCCATTTTGTATTGTTCTAATGGTGTGAGAAACCACACAAAGCTCATACGAGCTCCTATGAGAACATAGGAGGATGGGGTGAAAGTGGGGTGAATTTTTCAAGTTTTTTTAGCATCTTGACTTTTGAACCATGTAAATGTATTACTTGTTCCTTCACCAGATGAATTAATTAATAGAGAAAGATAGCGTTCTGAGTGCACCCTCATCAGACTTTGAATCAGACTTGCAGCAAGGTACAGTCCCTGTGACAGTCCACCTCCATATCTTTCCTCTGCCTTTTCTGTTTCCCTACGGAGCAAGCCCTCCCCGAACACACACTCACTCACACACACACACACACACACACACACACACACACACACACACACACACGGACACACACATGCACAGGCACACCTGCATGCCTGTGCGCACTTACACATCACACACACGCATACACCACAGAAACCACACATACACTTCCGGGGCAGAATGGCACTGGGCTGAGATCACCAGCCCCACAGGTCTTGGCAGAACCAAGCTGCAGGTCTAATTTGCATTGCAGGGACATCCTGCTCCCTGGCCACAATCCTGGCATGGCAACTCTCCCAGGAAAGCAGAGACAAGGAGCTTTGTCCTGTCAAAAATGGGGGACACAAAGGCCCGGAAACATGGGCTGATTATAAGGAGGGGGCACCTGTGTGGCCATTTGGCCTGCCTGAGGACCCCTGCCTGTGGTTCCCTGTTTGTTGCCAAGAAGCCTGTGGTCTCTCACCTGCCTGGACCCAGGGACCACAAGCCCCAGGGTGCAGAAAACTTTGGCTTTGCAGCCAAGTGCACACTGTCTTTATTCAAAAGAGCCGTCTCCGTCTCCAAGGAAATGGGCCTTCCTGCCCAGGGGCCCTAATGTCTGAAGGGATCAGGAGGGAGATGCCTAGTGGTTTTGGAAGGTTTCCACATGCTGTCCTTACCACTTATAAGTAGGAGAACGTCGAGGAGGGACTCGGTGCAACCATCTCCCACAACTGTCTTTTCAAATGTGACATGTGACACTTGCACACACACACTTGTTGTCAAGGCTGGGTGGAGAAATTAAACACACAGCACTGCAGCCCCTTGCCCAGTCCTTTGACACACTGTGGCACGTCCGGGTCATCCTGCCACCCAAGGATCAGGCACAGAGCTTTGGCTGTGTGTTCTTTTTTAGTGTGGCCACTGTGCTGATCTTCCTGTCTGCTGACATACCCACTGCAGAGGTAAACCAGGCCTCTACCCTTCCTGTGTCCAGGGCCTTCTGTTGGCCCTGTTAGCACTGATGCCACAGGTGGTTCCCCTAAGCTCCCAGAACTCTGCGTAAGACGCGTATCTTCAGTGCCATCCTGGGAATCCGTGACGTCAGCACTGTGTTCTTCACAATGCTCCTGTGACTTCCTCATCTGTTTATCTGAGGTCTTCACCTCATTACGGATTTCTTGGAGTTGGTTTGTTTGACAGTCTGGTTTGTTTATTTAGCTAGCTGGTTTTTGGTCTCTGGAGAAAGGGTTTTGCTATATAGGCAAGCAGGTCCACCTGTGCAGCCCCTGAGCGCTGTGATGTCAGGTGTATGGCGCGGTATCTGTCTTGGTTAGAAGTGCTTCCTGTGAGCTGTGACAATTTATCTTTAAATGATGTATTTCGGTTATTCACATATAAAGTTATTATTGATACTGGGCATGGTGACGCACACCTATAATCCCAGCAGTTGGGAGGCAGAGGCAGGTGGAATCCTGAGAGTTTGAGGCCAGCCTGGTCTACACAGTGAGTTCCAGGCCAATCAGTGATGCATCATTGGACCCTATATATAAAAAGGTTATTATTATATAACTAGGTCAGTCCTGCTCTCTGATCCACTCTATTTTTTCTACTTTTTTTTGTTCAGTTAATATAACATTTATATTAGTCCATTTTCTCTTCTTTCACAGGATATCCATATTTTCTTAAATTAGTGACTGCCCTAGAGTTGGACAATATCCTTTGCAACTATTTGAAAGGCATTGTGTTTTCTTGCAGTGCAAGATGAGACCCAGGGCCTGCGCACCCCAGCCCAGAAGGTGCACAGTTCCTTCTCCTGCCTTCGCCCATGGCAACGCTCCCATTGCTCTTACCTACGCACATGCCGTGATCACACAACCAGCAAAGCTGCCACCCCAGTGAACAAGTGGTCACCGAGCCGCTCAGTGGGGAGCGAGAAAGTTAAACCCAGTAGTATCCCTTCATCTAGACCTCCAGTGCTTTCCCTGTTTTCCGCACAGGGGTTTCCAATCTGTATAATTTCCCTTCTGGGAGAACTTTTAACACTTTTTTCCCATTTGTTTATTTTATGTGATGGCTGCAAGCCAGGACTGAACCCAGGTCTCCTGCAAGAGCAGCTTGTGCTCTTAACCACCGAGCCATCTCTCCAGTCCTTACTATTAGTATTTCCGGCAGGATGAATCTGTTTGCAATGCATTCCCTCAGCTTTTATCTGACAGAACCTTTCTCCTATGCTGCTGAAAAATAATTTTGTTTTATGTACAATTCAAGTCATGGTTTTGCTTTCAATGTTTAAAATATTTACCCACTCTCTTTTTTTTCCTTAAAGATTTATTCTTTAATTACAAATATGTTGTCTGCAGCTGCGTTCATATATGCCACGAGAGCAGTGACCTCGGAAGCCAGAAGAGGGCATTAGATTCCGCCCCACCCCCACCCCCACTAACGCTACAGGCAGTTGTGAAAATTCAGACATGGATGCTGGGAACCAAACCTCTGAAAGAGCAATTTAGGATCTTAACCACTGAGCCATCTCTCCAGCCCCTACCCCCGCTCTCTCCTTGCTCACACTGTCTCTGATGGAAAATCGACAGTTGCTCCCCTTGTGAAGTAGTTTCTTCAGATCCTTTCTGGATTTTCTCTCTGGTTCTCTGATAAATATGAAATGGCCCCACGGGTAAGCTTTTGTATCCACTGCATTGCTGTCCCCTGAGATTCCTGATTTCCTCTGATGATTCCAGGGAGCTCTAGCTGCTGCTATTGGAAGCACGCCTCCCCTCCTCTTCCTGCACCTGCAGCATGCCTCACCAGAAGCACTGTCTGCAGCTCCTCGCTACGGAGTTCTGCTTGTCTAATCTGTATTCTTTTTCCTCTTCAGTTCCAGAGCTTCTGTTGACCTTTGGCCACATCTGGTCTGTGTTTAACCCTCTGAAGACGCCTGTCATTTAATGTTTTTAAACTTCCAGCATCTCGGTTTTGATGTTTATGACCCTGCCACATTGCTCCTTGTCTTGACTGCTGTCGGCTGCCTTCCGACAGGATCTCTACATATTCAGCCTATTCTGGCTCCCTGTTCAGCCACCTGAGTCATGTCCTGTCTGGGTATTTTTTTTTCACCCTTCAGACTACGCTTTTTCCTTTTAGGATATTTTGAATCTTTTCGCTGAAACCCAGACATGAGATATTGGTTAACAGGAGTGGAGCTGAATGTTGAATTTTATGTGATCCTGGCTGGAAACTGAGCTGTGTTTAACATCTGCTGAGTAGCTTAGTCCCTGTTCTGTTGCTGTGAAGAGACACCATGACCACGGCAACTCTTTCAAAGGAAAACATTTAATCAGGGTTGACTTACAGGTTCAGAGATTTAGTCCATTATCATGGAGGGGAGCATGAAGGCACGCATGGTGCTGGAGAGGTAGCAGAGTTCTCCATATGGATCAGCAGCAGCAGGAAGAGAGTGATACTGGCCAAGCTTGAGTTTCTGAAACCTCAAAGCCCACCCTAGTGACACCTTTTCCCCAACAAGGCCACACCTCCAACAATGCTACTCTCTAACCTTATGAGGGGCATTTTCATTCAAATCATCATACTGAGGATGCCAGTGGCTTCAATTTCTCTCTCTCTCTCTCTCTCTCTCTCTCTCTCTCTCTCTCTCTCTCTCTCTTCTCTCTCTCTCTCTCTCTCTCTCTCTTGCCTAAACATCTCAACAGTTTCTCTAAGTAGCCCTGACTGTTCTGGAACTCACTATGTAGACCAGGCTGGCCTTGAACTCACAGAGATCCTCCTGTCTCTGCCTCCCAAGTGCTGAGATTAAAGGTGTGTGCCACCATACTTGGCTCCTCTCTGTTCTTTGGATTCCTCCTTATCCTGTGTTTCTCTGAGGACTTTTAATTTAGTGCATGCATATGTGTGGGTGTACTTTGTGACGTGTGGGGGGCATGTAGGTCAGAGGTCAATTCGTAGGAGTCAATTCTCTCCTTCCGCTGTGTGGGTCTCAGGTATAGAACTCTGGTCATCAAACTTGACAGCAAGCACCTCTATCCACCGAGGCACCTCACTGCCCCAAAGCACTTCTGAAACAGAGACCATGTCTCACAGACCTTTCAACTGTAACCCCTAGTCCCAGGCTGGAGCCTGTGGGGGGGCGGGGAGAAGGTAGGCACAGGAGGTTTATATTCCTATAACTGACTCTGTCTCCTAGGAAGGATGTCCTGGGTGGGGGTCATCAGAGATATTTCTGAAAAAAGTCTGACCTCTCTCTGGCTTAGGCGAGATAGGAAGTCAGATTTAGGGGCTAGAAGGCTGGCTTTATTCTGTACAAGACTACAGTCCGGCAAAGTCCCGGCAGAACTGGATTCCATTACGGAGAATGCACTAGACTGGTTTATAAACGGCTACTATTCTCCTCCCGCGGTCAAAGGCACAAGACTGTGTTTGTTTTGTTGAGACAGGCTTTCTTTGTAGCCCAGATGCCTTGAACTTGTAATCTAGCCTCAGCCTCCCAAGCCCTGGATGTATAGGCCTTTTGCCACCAGGCTAGGCCACAAGGTAAACATTTTTATGGCTCTTCACCATGAAAAACAGTGACCTTCCTGGACATCAAAGTGTGGGGAATTTACCCATGACTGTGACTTAGGAGCACCCCACTTTCAATTCCAGTGAACCTCAGAATGGCATGTGCTTCCAATGATCCACAGCCTCTGCCCAGGCTGAGCTGGTCTTGGCCGTGTTTTGCTGGTCCATGGTCTCCACCCAGGTTTCTGTTTCTGTTTCCCAGGACTGCAGTAACAGGAATGCTGCAAACACAAGCTGGAAGCAGAAATGTGTGCACTTGAAACGCTGAAGCTGGAAGCCCACAGAGGCAGCTGTGCACGGGACCTCGCTGCTTCTGAGACACGGGAAGAGACTCCTTCACCTTCTCCCAGCTTCTGGTGGGATCGTGCACTTTGGCTGGCCTGGCTTGCAGTTGTGACCTCCTGGGCAATGCCTCCATTGTCACACAGAAAGCCCCCCTCCCCCAGCTCTGTTCTATGTCTCTTCTTTTCCCACGAGGACACCTTTCGCCCTGGGTAGAGGACCCAACTCTGCTTCAATGTGACCTCATCTTAAATAATTTAAATAATTCTATATTCAGTGCTGTTCTTTCCCACAAGGGCCTGTGCTGAGGTGCTGGGAACTAGTTCCTTTAGCATCGCCTTGGGCTGGGGTGCTAACTCTGTAGCATTCCTTACCCACCTGTCTGTACAGATTTCAGGACCATGGCTTAACCTCTTACCTACATCCTCAGTTCTTAGAGAACTGGAAGAAAACGCAACATTGTTTGGTTTTGTGCAGTGTAGAATGCAGGCAATGACCTTTGAGCTCTTAATTCATGGAAGCAGAAGACAGATGGCAATTGCAGGGCCCAGTATGATTTAGCTCCTTACTTCATAAACTCTGAGTCCCCTGTGTGGCACCGACCCTCACACACTCAACACCTACTGTCTACCTTTGACACCTGGTCTTTCCCCCAACCACCCAAAGCTGAGGACCGAACCCAGGGCCTTGTGCTTGCTAGGCAAGAGCTCTACCACTGAACTAAATCCCCAACCCCAACACCTGGTCTTTTACCAAGCACATTTGGGGCTGGCTGGAATCGGTCCAGAGACTCTGTGTACAGCAGCGGTCACTGCTGAGGTCTTACACACTCTGGTATTTACCCAGTGTAAGCCAACCCACGGTGGCAGAGTGTGATGATCAAGAAAAGGAAATGAGATCTGAGTTATGTCAATTCCATCATTTTATGTGACTCATTATTAGGGGATTTGTATTTAGAAATTAAAAATGGTGAAACTGTTCTGCCAAGTACAGGATGTAAGGTCTTTGTTAAATGCAAATTTTAGTCCATTTACAGATCTTATTACCAAACTTGTAAACTAAGTTTCATATTGATATTTGTTATTTATACTGTTTTAAAAGGGGGGGGCAGAAAGGTTGCTCAGTGGCTAAGAACACTTGCTGCTCTTGCATTAGGCCTGGGTTCAATTCCCAACACTCACACTGAATAGCCCACAATTGCCCAAATCTCAGCTCTTACGCCCCCTACTGGACTCCAAAGACACCTGCACTCACATGCACATATGCCCACACAGATACACACACACACATTTTAAACATAATATGTCTTGCCGGGCAGTGGTGGCACACTCCTTCAATCCCAACACTCGGGAGGAAGAGGCAGGCAGTTCCCTGAGTTTGGAGGCCAGCCTGGTCTACAGAGCAAGTTCCAGGACAGCCAGGACTACACAAGAAACCCTGTTCCAAAAAAAACAAAAAGCAAAACAATCAAACAAAAAGTATTTTAAAAATTGTTTCAAAGGTAAAGAAAAATCATGAAAAATCAATATTACAGAAAAAGTTTTACCTCCTGGTATAATCAAACTGTGCTTATTAAATCAGTGATAGGAATCTTGTCTGACTTTGATACAGTTAGACTGAGAAAAAGCAAGTCTGAAAGCTGAGAGGCAGAGAAGGAGGAGGCAGCAGGTGACACCAAAAGCAGGATTTCTTAGCCTTCACCTGCTTGTGATTCTTCTGCCCATGAGGTTTTTACATGGCCCCAGGAATGTGAATACACAAGAGATGTGCCAATCAAACACAGCCTGATAACAAATGGTGAACACGTTTCTTTTGAACGACTCCTTGGTGTGCATGTAATCTCGCCATTTATTGAAGATTAAAGCAGATAAGCACATTAATGAGATGGCGAACTTGTTCGCTTTTAAACAATTAAATCTTGGCTGACTATGTGAGGGTGCAGGGCGCAGAGCAATTTTCAGAGTTGATTTTGATTTTATAATCACTAGTGTTGAGACTGCCACTTTGCATGAAAACATACAGCAACTTGGCAGACAGACATGTGTTTAGAGCCGCCTCAGACCTGGATGAAAACTGTCGTAATCTCTAGCCAAATTTCATGTAATGAATTTTCATAGACTCAAGTCAGCCACGCGAATAGCCACTGTAAAAGACAGACACTTGAGGCTGGAGAGATGATTCAGCGGTTAAGAGCACCGACTACTCTTGCAGAGACCACTGGTTCAGTTCCCAGGATCCACTTCGTGCCTCACAACCAAATGCAACTTCAGTTCCAGGGGATGTGATGCCAGTACCACAGGCACTGCACACACACGATGCACAAACATACGTGCAGGCAAAATATTGATACACATAAAATAAAAATCAATATAAATCAGTCTTTTAAAAATAGCATAAGGGGCTGGAGCAATGGCTCAGTGGTTAAGAGCACTTACTGCTCTTCCAGAGGTCCAGAGTTCAATTCCCAGCCACCATATGGTGGCTCACAACCATCCAGAATGAGATCTGGTGCCCTCTTCTGGCAAGCAGGCATACATGCAGGCAGAACATTGTATACATAATAAAAAAATAAATCTTTAAAAAAATAGCTTTAAACTTTTAAATCTTGTTTAGTTACATTTGGGGGAAAAGGAAGGTATTTCTTTTCTTTCTTCTTTAAAAGTTAATCTATTTTTTAAAAAAGTGGGAATGAAAACTACACACCTGAATTAACTAGATACAAAGTTAATATATCTCAATGATTCTATATATTCTATACAGATAGGACAGCTAGAACAGCTATTCTGAAACTGTGGAGTCTCATGTTTGATTGTCATATTTTAACTGAAAATAAAATAGTAAATATTCCCAGTGCATTGCTTGTAGGTCTGCAAAGGGATCCAGTCACTGTGGAAAACAGTTTTGTGTTTCATCAAAAAGTTAGACAAAGAGCCTCCTATAACCCAGAAAATCCACCCTCAGGTAATGCCTAAGAGAAGCAACAACAGAGAAGAGCTTTATACAGCTTAAAGTAGAAGCTAACTCCACCCTCCATGTCAATCAATAGATAAACAAACCATGGGGCAGCCATAAGGAGAACATTTCAGAGAGAACCGAGCCTGTATTAAATGCCAGATGCTGGGCTAAGGTGAAGAAGCCAGCATGAGGGTCACATCAAGTGGTTCCATGTCTAAAACAGGTAAACCACAGACACGGGAAGCAACGGTGATAGCTGGGTGTGGGGGAACAGGTGCAGATGGGGAAACATTTGGCTCTTACACTGGATGATACTGAGTTACACACGTTATGTGCATAAATAGCAGCATTGTATTGCCCAATATCTAATTAGAAAAAGTTTATGTTCTGATAAAACTGTTTAAGAAGCGTCTGCTGTGAAGACTGGAGCTTTGGCTCAGTGGTTAAGAGCACCGGCTACTCTTTCGGAGGACCCAGGTTCGAGTCTCAGCACTCACATGGTGGCTCACTACCATCTACAATTTCAATTCCAAGAGGTCTGATGCACCTCTAGATCCTGGAGGCTTTTCACATGCATGGTGCACATATACACAACAGGTGGCCAAACATTCATACTCATAAAACAAAATTAAATAAATCTTTTTAAAAAAGCCCCTTACAGTGAACAAGAAAATTCAATATTGGGTGGTGGTGAGCATGGCTCAGCAGGTTGATGATTGCCAGAGCAGATCTGAGGCCTGAGTCTAAGGCCCAGCACCCACCTGCAGGAGAGAGCAAAGAGTCTCCACAAAGGTCTCTTTGCATTTGAGCCATGGCACAGGTGCCTCCCCCACACCATGCCTGCACACACTCTAAGAATAAATAAATAAATTTAAGCTTAAAGAGAATTTAAGGTAGGGAAGTATCAAACATTAATTAAAATACTTTTCCTTGGGAGAATATTAAAAAATAAATAAATTTATTTCATAAGAAAAATCACAGGGCATTCTAAGAAAACTGCAAAGTTTCAGTAAAGGGAACAGAAAAGAAATATTTTCTTGAATGGAAAACTTAGCAGTATTAAGATTTAAAGTGCCAATTAGCCCAAATTAATGTTACATTGTTTTGTTTGTTTGCAGACAGGGTCTCCCTATGTGCGAGACAGGCTCTCTCTACAGCCCATCCAGCCTCACACTGTGGGGAGTCCTCCAATCGTTTCCTCCTTGTGGGGCATAACAGGTGCATGCCACCCAGCCCAGCTTAAGTCCATGCAATTCTTCTTAGTTAATGGAAGATGAAAGTGTCAGGGTTAAGGTATGAATGAAGCTCAAATGCTAAGAGTGGACAGGAACTGCTAAGAAAGGGCCTGGGGTGTAGCTCACTGGCACAGCACATGCTCAGCGTGTGCTCTGAATGGGTCCCCAGATCCAACACATAAGCAGAGTGACAGAAAAGATCAAGAAGGACAAGGGAATTGGCCTAAGGAGATGTCAGGAAACCAAAGTACAGAGCTAGTATAGGTCACAGTAAGTCAATGTGGCTGAGCTGTAGGACCCAGGGACAGATCAGGGAAAAGTGAAGACTCAACATACAACACACAGAGGGACCCAAGGGCTACCTCTCAGTGTGGCAGGACTGTGAGGAATCAATTGTTTAATGATATCCAGGCCCAGCAAGCTCTTCAACAGCAAAACACGCCAAACTCGTGCCACATGCAAAAGGTAATCCCCGGTAGTCTAATTACATAAATACAAAAGGCAAAATAATGAGGGATGGAGCACAGCTCAGTGTTAGCGTTCATTGTGAACAAAGCTGAGTTCAATAACTCAGCACCAGGTTCCCAGGAAGGGGGTGGGCGGAGAAAGAAAAGAAGGAAAAAGAAGAGGAGGAGGAGAAGGAGGAGGAAGAAACAGTGAGAAGATCTGTAGATTACTTGAAATGTTTTTGGTTTTTTGTTTTCTTTTTTAGGTTTGTTTATTTTTATTTTATGGGGATGAGTATTCACCTACATGGATTTCTGTGCACTGTATGCGTGCAGTTTCCACAAAGGCCAGAAGAGGGTGTGTTGGATTCTCTGGAACTAGAGTTACAGACACCTGTGAGCAGCCATGCAGATGCCAGGAACTCAAGATGGGTCCTCTGCCAGAGCAGCCAGTGCTCTTAACTCCTGAGCCATCTCTCCAGGCCTATGGGGAGAATTAAGCTAATGTAGGAGACTATCTGGATTATTTGTTCAGATAGACATACGTTGGGAAATGTAAAGAGACGGGCAGAGCAGGACTTTCTGTAGATGGAAGATGGCATCTGGTGAGTAGATACAGGCTAGATTTGAGAAAAGTGAGCACAAAGCTGTTCCCACAGAGACGCAGCACATTTTCACAAGGTCAATGAGGAAACAGGTGGAGCTGGGGGCAGATTCATAGCCCAGTGCCAGCAAACACATCAAAAGACAATTAAGAGATCAGTAGGCAAGAAAACACAAGTCCAAAAAGCAAGGAGGGGCTGGCGAGAAGGCTCAGCAGTAAAGAGCGCTTGCTGCTTTTGCAGTGTACTCAAGTTCTGCCCACAGCCTCTATGTCAGGCAGCCCATGACTGTGAGTGCTAGCTATAGGGGCCCCATGCCTCTGGCCTTCTTGGGTACCTGTGCCCACATGAACACACCCACATACCTGCACACATATGCATAATCAAAAATTAATACTTTTTAAAAACTAAAAAAAATTGTTTTGCTTCCATATGAGTTACATTTTTGTTGATGTTTGGTTTGGGGGGTTCCTTTTTGTTTGTTGATGTGCTGTCTTGTTATGTAGTCTAGGCTGGCCTCAAACTCAGCTCCATAGCCTCAGGAGTACTGTGACTACATGCATCCCATCATGCCTGGCTTCTCAGTTCATCCCTGAGAAATAGCCTAAGCATCCACTGCAAGATAGAAATACCAGGACAGAGCACCAAGACAGCATTGGTGGGAGCAGCCCTCTGCATAGCAGTGGGGCGGCTCGTGTTAAACTCCCACCGCCACTGTAGACACAGCACCGACACTGGTAGACACAGCACCGACACTGGTAGACACAGCACCGACACTGGTAGACACAGCACCGACACTGGTAGACACAGCACCGACACTGGTAGACACAGCACCGACACTGGTAGACACAGCACCGACACTGGTAGACACAGCACCGACATTGGTAGGTACAGATGCCTTCATTGCAGCATTGCTCATAGAGACAAAGGCTCAACAAGTATGGGTGAGTGGCTGAAAACTGTGGTACTGCACCTTTTCTAGTGTCCTACAGTCTCAGCTGGTGATAAGTCAGGTGCCACAAGCTGCCACAAGGTGATGATAATGTCTCACTGTTGACAAGGGAGCCATGGGAAAGAGACCGTGCATATACATGCGTGTCTGGGGCTCGGGGAATGATAGGCAAAATGTGGCCGCTTTTGTCAGGTCGAGCAGCTCAATCTAATGGAAATTGAAGGCTTAAAAAAAAACAAAAACAAAAGTAAAACAAACAACAACCTCAGAGTCAAGATCCTTCTCACCCTGAAAGAGCCGGGAATCTCTCTTGGAATTCACTAGTCCTGACTGCAGAGGGAGACGGAGACTTCCCACCCCCACTCTGAAGTCCGTTATCTACTAGAAAAGCCATCTGAGAAATGTGATGACGTCTGGACGATCTTCTATCACTATCTGTGGTCTGTCCCTGGACTCAGGTGCACACTGACTTCTCCCTCCAGGACAGTTCTCTCCCCTTGTAATCCTGTGTGAGCCCTCACAATCATCCTCACCCCCATTGTCCTCCTTCCCTGTAGACAATGGGGATGCTATCTTCTAAAGGATGCTCCATCGAGCATGGGAGTAATTGTAGTTCATGGCTGCCTTTGTGCATGTTATAAAATGGTAGTGTTTGCTCACATTAATCTGTTTTAGACACCTTACTCAGCCAAACTTCAGAGCCTGTATATGGAGTTTTCTTTTGCCCAGCAATGCACCTGTGTGCAGCCGTATGTACATACCTGGGCATGTCTACACTGACCTTGGTTTATTCCTTGAGAATGAACAAATGGCCACTTGTTATTATAATGGGCTGCAATGCAGACCCAGAAAGGATGACAGGAAAGGGTGGGTCAAAAATCTAAAAAAGTACACTTTGAAGTTGAAGCAGGAAAATCATGAGTTTAAGGCCAATCTGGGCTAAGGATTCGATCTCAAAACAAAACACAATCGAGATGATGAACACAATGAGGTATGATATGCTCCCAGGGATACACATATGAAACCTGTATAAGGCAAGCACATGTCCTTGTTACCAGTCTTCCAGGCAGGAGCCGAGAGGGCAGAGATGGCTGAGGAGGCGACAGCTTCACACGGCCTGGATCCTGACTTCAGGGTGAGGGAATGCTTCACACCCATCCCAGGTGGGGCGGCTGTAAAGGGTTTCTCCTCACTCACCATAGCCGTGAACCCAGACCAACGCTCAGATTTGCTGGGCTACTGTAGAGGAGGCTCACTCCTTGTGTTCTTTCTTTTAAATGCAGCAAGGTGAAAGAAAACCCAGCTTCTAAAAATTCTTATACAGTTTACAGGGTCTGGAGAGGTGGATCGGTAGTTAAGAGCACTAACTGCTTTTCCAGAGGACACGTGTTTGATTGCTAGCACCTACATGGCAGTTCACAACCATCTTTAACTTTAGTCCCAGGAAATCTGATGCCCTCTTCTGGCCTTTGTGGTCACTGCACACATACATGCAGATAAAATATTCATACACATAAGATAAAAAATAATTAAAAAATTTAAATAGTGACAAAACTTCTAACTTTTAAGTGTAAGTTAGGTTTATATTTAATACGCCTTGAGAACTTGACCTAGGAAGATGTTTTCTGATCACATTTTCCTGATTAGAAACAAGTTGTCTGGCAGTATTTTCTTTCAGGACTACTATGTGAGCAGCTCCAGGTGACCCCCCCCCCCCAGGGAACACAGAGAGGCTCCCCTACTGTCTCCAGCAGAGCAGTTTGCTGGACAGAACAAGTTAGAAACTGCCTTAGAGATTTTGGAATTTAAGCCCTTTATAGTCTGTTGTGGAATATTAGCTGAAGATGTGTTACATTCGTTTATGCTGTGGAACATTTGTTCAATGATGCAAAGATGTATTGCATTCTTTTATGTTGCAGTTTTTTTTTATATCTGTGAACCTGTGTTACTTTGTCTGCCTAAAACACCTGATTGGTTTAATAAAGAGCTGTATGGATAATAGCTAGGCAGAACAGGGATGGGCAGGGCTGCCAGGCAGAGAGAATAAATGGGAGGAGAAAAAGAGCAGAGAGAAGGCTCAAGAAAAGGAGAAGGAGAGGAGGATGTCGGGGACCAGCCACACAGTCAGACTTGAAATAAGAAGGAAAGAAAAGATATACAGAAATAGAAAAAGGTAAAAACCTAGAGGTCAAAGGTAGATGGGATAATTTGTTAAGAAAATCTGATTAGTGGTGTGGGACAATTCTATATTCTGTCAATTATGTTTTAAATAAATTCTGATTGGCCAGTAGCCAGGCAGGAAGTATAGGCGGGACAACCAGACAGGAGGTAGAGGCGGGTCCATGAGAACAGAAGAATTCTGGGAAGGAGGAAGTCCATTCCTCCTGACTCCTGTCCAGACACTGAAGAAGCAGGATGTGACCTGCCCCACTGAAAAAGGTACTGAGCCATGTGGCTAACATAGATAAGAATAATGGGTTAATATAAGTTATAAGAGTTAATAAGAAGCCTGAACTAATGGGCCAATCAGTTTATAACTAATGTAGACTCTCTATGTGATTTTCTTTGGGGTTACTGGCTGTGGGAACTGGGCAGGACAGAAACCCCAGCAAGCAGGCCCTCATGTTACAGGTTAGAAATAACCTGTAACCAAGCAAATAACCAAGCAAAGGTGACATTCATAAGAAAGAATAAGTCTCTGTGTGACTATTTGGGAGCTGGGTAGTGGGCTCCCAAAGAGAAGAGTAAAAAAATATATATATATATTATATAGTATATATATATAGTATATATATATAATATATAGTATATATATATACTAACTTACAATGACTGCCTACAGGGGCAATACAACAACAAGAAGCAAACCACAGCAAACGACAAAGCAAACAAAACCCCCAACTGGATGTTTAGTGGTACATGTAGAAATATTTCCATATTTTGCTGAGGCACACTGAGGCAGACTGAATCTTGTTTGTGCAAATAAAAAAAATCATTATCTCTTTAGTGTAAATCACAGTCCATGGAGAGAATGTGTGTAACAAGACAGTGCCACCTAGCAAGTCACATCAGGCCCACATAAGTTATCAAAACTCTATTGGAAAAAGCAGGCTCATGAACTTGTTGAGAGAAACAGACCAGCAAGAGTTGTGACCACTTTGCCTGGGTCCATGCAATGCCACCCACACACCTACCATCAGACTGCCTGGTGCGTGTGCAACAGCATCAAGTAGCTGGTGGGTTCTCCACTACGTCTCCAGGACTTCGGCCCAGCACAAGCCCCATGCTTGATGTGGCCTCTTGACAGTCACTGCCCTCCGTCTGGATTTGCACTGGACCTATGGTGTGTCAACCTTATGCAGTCACCTCGGAGGTGGATGCTTTTTGAATCCTATGGCTGCTCTAGTCTTCTCGTTGACATTTTGTGAGTATTTCTCATGTGAAATGGAATGTGTGCCCTAAGAGTGGAGATTGTCAACAGATACACTATGAAGAGACATCAGGAGTCCTTGCTGAATTACAGCCAATAAAATTAGCATGGATTATAAATTGTTTGATAGGTTTTGACATGGTAAGAGCATACATGGCGGAACTATACAAGCCTGTCTGTATTAATTACTTTGTGGCTGTAATAAAGCATCATGATATTGGCATGATATTGGTTTATGGTTTGTTGTTGTTTTTACTCTTTGGCTCTTTTGGAGGGCCCACCACCCCGTTCCCACATAAATACACTGAGACTTATTCTTTCTTATGAATGCCCAACCTTAGCTTGGCTTGTTTCTAGTTAGCTTTTCTTAACTTAAATTATCTTGCCTTTTCTCTATTTCTGCATATCTTTCTTTACTTCTTACTCTGTGGCTTGCTGTGTAGCTGGCTAACTGGGTGATTAGCCCTTGAAGTCCTCCTCCTTCTTCTCTCGTTCCTTCATCCTTTATCCCCCCAGATTTTTTCCTCCCATTTATTCTCTCTGGCTGTGAGCCTCACCTATCCCTCTCCTGCTAAGCTATTGGGCACTCAGCTGTTTATTAGACCAATTAGGTGGTTTAGGCAGGCAAAGTAACACTGCTTCACAGAGTTAAGACAAATATAACATAAAAGAATGCAACACATCTTTGCATCATTAAACAAATGTCCCACAGCATAATGAACAAATGTAACACATATTAAAATAATATTCTACAACAGTAGTTCCACCATGGTAGGGATGTTTGGCAACAGGCAGCAGACATGGCAGCTGGGGCAGGAAGCTGAGAGCTTATTTTCATAAAGCAGAGATGGTGAACTAGAAGTGACAAAGGCTTTTAATCTCACAGCCCACTCCCAGTGACATAGCTTCTTGTATTACTCAGGCTTGAAACAGAACTTTTTTTTTTTTCTGAGACAGGGTTTCTCTGTATAGCCCTAGCAGTCCTGGTACTAGCTCTTGTAGAGCAGACTGGTCTTGAACTCACAGAGATCTGCCTGCCTTTGCCTCCTGAGTGCTGGAATTAAAGGCATGCACCACCATCACCTGGCCAGGAACAGAACTTATAGAATGAATTTATATTATACTATATTATATTATATCATATTATATTATATTATATTATCTTACAGGCTATAATCCAGCTAGTCCAATAATGGCTGTATGTAGTAAGAGGGACGCAGGCCCCTGGCGCCTGGTTCCCGGCGCAGGGCCCCTTGTTCTGTCCGGCCCGGCTCCCGGTGCATACTCGAAATAATTACACGGAAACTGTATTCATTGAAATACTACCTGGCCCATTAGCTCTAGCCTCTTATTGGCTAACTCTCACATATTTGTTTAACCCATTTCTAATAATCTGTGTGTCACCACGAGTCGTGGCTTACTGGGAAAGATTCAGCGTGTGTGACATGGGAGCTTCATGGCGGTGGCTCTCTCTTACTCTGTCCCCTTCCCAGTATCCTGTTCTCTTTCCCTGTCTAAGTCCTGCCCTATCAAAAGGCCAAGGCAGTTTATTAACCAATAAAAGCAACCCAAATACAGAAGGACCCTCCTACACCAGCTGTCTATCAATGGAAGGGCCAACAATCCAGTAACTGTTCAGTCCATGAGGCTGGATGTCCCTGCTGGTCGTCACTATATGCCAGAATCCTGAAGAAGTAGGTTCTAATGCCAGTGAAGGAATGGAGCAAGCAGGCAAAGAGAGCAAGCTTCCTTCTTCTGTGTCCTTTATATAGGCTCAGATTAAAGGTAGATTTTCTCACCTCAAAAGATCTGGATTAAAGCTGGGTCTTCCTCAAATGGTTTAATGAAGAAAATCCCTCACAGGTGTTTCCAGTCACTTGGTTTTAGTTAATTCCAGATGTAGTCACATTGACAACCAAGAACAGCCTCACAGTCCTCTGGCAAGGCTGCACTGCCCAAGTCCCCTCCCACAGAACCACCCACCAGGGATGTGTTCAAATGCCTATGAGGGAAATTTCCATCCAGACCACTAGTGTCCATCTATGTTTCCGACAGCGCACACTTGTGACAAGCTGAGATTCACACCTCAAGCCCCCGTGTATTGACGACACCGTCCCCTCAGCAGCTACGTGTGGTTGTAACTTCCTGCTGATCCTCCGGGCTGTGTGACCTGCAGCTGAAGCCTCACACACACACTCAGTCTGTCTCCCGATAGAGCACTGTGCTGTACGCCGCCAGCATCACAGCTGACAGCAAGCCCTCGACAGGTCCCCACTCCTCTAAGCACCCATCTCTTCAAGCTGCCCCAATTGTCGTAAAGATAGCCACCCTCGCTACACCTCAGAATCGGATCCAGTCTTTGTTCAGGCTCTCCCTTGACATCACACATTCTTAATCTGCTGGTCTAAGTGCCCTCTGCCTTTAAAAGGGGGGGCACTGACTTGAGCAGAGATCAGTTTTCTTATAAAATGTCCTACATTCTGATCTATTTCTCTAAATGGAAACACACACACACACACACACACACACACACACACACACACACGTCTCATGCAGGTCTTATAAACTGAAAATTGACTATTGAGGGTTGAGTTCAGGGGGAGGGTTTTTGGCAGAGCCGCTCCACAGGACTTTAGTCTTTCCATGTCTCAGCAGAGGCGTGCAGTATAAATGTCATTCCCATGATCGCACTAAGTTTAGGTGGCAACAGGCAGAGCACTCTCTTTCACTGAGAATACAAATCTCCCTGGGTATATGCTGGTAGAGGAGATTGGGGTAGGACCAACACTACCTGCAGTCAATACTCATCAATGGATACTGCTTTAAAAGTGTAGGGTGCCCACACAACTGTTAAGACGGCTTGAGGGGGGGCGGTCTTAGTGCTTTGTCAGAGAATCAGAGTTCTGATCCCAGAACCCAGGTCAAGCGGCTCATAAATGCCTGTAATTCTAGTTCAAAAGATCCAGTGCTCCCTTCTGGACTCCATAATATCTTCACACACACACGTATAGACACACTCATAGACACACATATAACTAAACTAAACTAAATTAAATTAAATTAAATCTTTTTCAAAAGAAGGCTTCTGTGGAGCAAAGTCTGCGCTCACGGGGCAGTTTTGCGAAGTCTTTCCTAAGCGTGACAACAGGACCGGAACACAAAAGGGAAAGGACTGACGGCTTTCAGTGTTTGTTACATTGCTCCAGGAATGCAAGGATTCAACAGAAGAAAATCAATCAGCATAAAAGACACTACCAGAATGAGGGAGACGCGACCTTAACAGACGTTGATAAAATATCTAAACAAGCCCAGGCTTCTTTGTAACTACATACACATAGAAGGGAGAGCCCTCAACACCATAAGAGTAGTATAAGAGCCCCACCCTCACATCACACACAAAGGTGAGGGCCTGGCAGTGGCCCTTCTAAATCAGAAACAGGCCAGGGAAGTCATGAAACATTATATTAGAAATTCTAGTCAGAGAAAGTAAGCAAGAAGAAGAAATAAAAAGCATCACGATAGAAAAGATAGAACTAAAACAGCAGAAGAAAGAGGCAAAATCTTTCTGGGAACAGTGGCATGCATCTTTAATTCCAGTACAGGAGGCAGAAGAAGGAGGTCTCTGTGAGTTGGAGGTCAGCTTTGTCTACATGGTGAGACTCTGTCTCAAGAGGAGGAGGAGAGGGAGGAGGGGAGAGAGGAGGAGAGGAGGAAAGGGCAGAAGAGAGGGAGGAAAGGGAGGAGGAGAGAAAGGAGGAGGAGGAGGAAAGGAAGAAGGAAATGGAGGAGGAGAGGGAGGAGGAGAGAGAGGAGAGGAGGAAAGGGCAGAGGAGAGGGAGGAGGAGAGGAAGAAGGAGATGGAGGAGGAGAGGGGAAAGGAGAGGGAGGGGAGACAGGGAGAAGAGGGAGGAGGAGAGGGAAGAGGAGAGGGGAAAAGAGGGAAAAGGAGGAGAGGGGGAGGAGGAGGGGAGGCAGGAGGAGGCAGAGGCAAAAACTGCATTCACAGGTGACAAGACTCTGTTCGTGGAAATCCCCCCAATTCATAAAAGCTAATAAGCTCACCAAAGTTTCAGGATACGGAAGACTGGCATGTAAAATGACATTGTACTTTTAAATACCAGCAATGAAAATCTCACAAATCAATTAAGAAACCCAGGAGGAGATCTAACCAAGGAGGTGTGTTTGCAACATCCCGCTGTGATAAATTACCTGATGAAAACAACTTTGGTTAGAACTGGGAGGTGGAGGGGGAGAAGGGAGTTCCTAACAGACTTTTTTCACCACAGGAAAGATGCAAAAGTGGCCCAAATCCACCCAAGGAAGCTGGCCTAGGCTCCCAAAGGGCTGGTGAAGACCAAAGCTACAAGTCCCTTGAGGCTCAAGTCTTGGGACTTGCACAAGGTCATGCTGGCACTTTCTGTGTTACAGGCTGGTCTGACTTCAAACAACAGAGAAATAAATCCCAGCCTGTGATACGCAAGGCAGCAAAGTCACATTGCTGGGAGGAGCAGGCTCCGTGAGTGTGACTCCTCTGTCCCCATCTGCAGCGCAAGCCACTTCCCCTCTCTCTGGAAAGAAGCTCATTCACTTCCTGTCTCTGCTCTGCTAAGGGCACTTGGTCATGGGAAGCCTTCCCTCAGTGTTCCATGTGCCAGGCCGATCCGCAGAAGCACGAGGGCTCAGAGGTGGAGCCCACACCTGAAGACTCCTGAGTCATGGTAGAGTCTTGATTGCAAGAGCAGCTCATTTCCCCCTTAACAGCTCTCCTCTCTCCCCAACCTTTTCATTTTCGATGAATCTCCTAAGCGGTAAGTGACATCCGTCCTTTTAAAATTTTTCATATGCCCAGTGTGGTAGAGGGACCCTTTAATCTCAGCACTCTGGAGGCAGAGGGAGGCAGAATTCTGTGAACTCAAGGCCAGCCTGGTCTACAAAGTGAGTTCCCAGCCAGCCAGGGCTACACAGAGACACCCTGTCTCAGCAAACAGAACAACTTTTCTTGACTGCCGGGGCAGGTGAGGGCAGCCTCACACAGTAATATTATTTCTGTAACCAGAGAATTTATAAACGTATGTACATTTTGGCATCAGAAGGTATCCAAAGGTCTGAAGTAACACTGTGCCTCCACCTCTGCCCAGCAGGAGGAGAAAAGCCACTCAGGGGTATCTTTGCTTTATTCTTAATCCCAATAGCAAAGACCAAGCAACAGCTGGGGGAACACAAAGCCATTCTTGCCTAAGAGCTCCATTCTCTGAATGGAAGCCCGGTAGGGACAGTGATGACTCATAGGTCTCAATAAAGTCTCTTCAGTCACATAGTTCTCAGGGTGCAGAGGAAGGGACTTTTGTCACCAGACCCAAGTCTGGCTCCTTCCCTACCTTCCTCAGAGGCCATGGAAGTAAAGACACACCACACGTGAAGACAGGGACGGGCTCTGAGGATGAGTCTGTCCTGCAGACAGCAGCATGAAATTGCCTTCTCAGACCCGCATGAAACAGGCCGCTTACTCTTAGGTGTATTAACATGCAGCAAATGGGAGTCCCAGGAAGCTGGCTGGCTGGCTGCTGCAGACTCCTCTACAATCAACTTAATAAGAGAAAAATAAAAGCTCAGTGACTTAAGAGCACTGGTTGCTCTTGCAGAGGACCCAGGTTCTATTCCAGCACCCACATGGTGGCTCATTACCATCTTTAACTCAGTTTCGCGGGATCCAGCGCCCTCTTCTGGCCTCTAAGGGCACTGCATACACATACACATAAATAAAATGAAAACAAACAAGAAAAGACGTAACTAGTAGGGCAGCCACGTACCATCACCAAATCTTCTGTAGTTTGTGTGACTGCACCTCTGCTTTCACATAGCTGGCAGTGCAACAGACATGTTCACACAAACACAGGAGTAACACACAGTACTCTGACATCTTGATATCTATGTTGCTACTTGGGACGAGGGCTTCCTAGCTCCACCGTAACCCTACAGACCCTTGGTCATACCTGTGAAGTGTAATCGGTGCACCTCCTACCAACTGCTTAGAGAAGGTCCCGTCCCAGGACTCTCCGAAGCACTTCAGACCCCCTGGTCACCATGCCTTGGAGACCTTGGGGGATCCTACAGAACTGACCAGCGGGGGGCAGCATAGTGCTGCAGAGGCTCTGAGTCTATTGGAAACCTGCAGGGCAGATGGCAGTGCCCCAGGGTTCCAGCCTGAGATCCCAGCATAGCCAAGGCCAGGCTGGTCAAAAGCCCCACAGAAGAGGCTGAGGGACAGGCCACACCCAGAGCAGCAGGCCTGTAAAGTCAATAAGGCTTAGTTTTTCTTCATGGTTGGATCAGGTCACTATTTACTTAGCTTGATTAGGGACTTCAAGACCTTGTCCCATGAGCCACACCTATTTTTACCCAGCAGAGTCAGCCTCGGGGTGACAGCAGGAGACCCAGGCTGAGTTTCCACCTTCACCACAGGCTGCCAGCTAGGAGAGTGCTCAGCCAGGGACCTCTCCCTCCTGCCGCTCCTCTCTCCTCTTCCTCCTTTCCCACCCCTAGTTATTCCCCTCCTCCTCTTGCTTTTTCTGTCTGCCTTTTCCCTCCCCTGCTAATCCTCCTTTCCTCCCTACTCCTGATCCCTGGTCTCTGCAGGCTCTAGGACATGCACTGCCTAGTTAAAACCAAAGGAAACAAAAACAGCTTTTCATTCTCATTTCTCTCGGAACCCCAAACTCTCCTCTCTGGGGTGTTTGATTTTGACACAGCTCAATGTGCAAGTGAGGCAAAGCTCTGCTCCTCCCTGGGACCGTTCATCTCTGTTGCACAACGGAGAATGGCTTGCATCACCACAGAGGCCTGGCCAGCGCACACTCAGCACATCTCAGAGATTTCTGTTGCCTCTCAAGGACCTGTCCTCTGGCAGGGCTGTGAGGTGTGAAGGGTGCAGACCTGCAGAGACCCCCTGCCAGACTGGCTGCTCCCAGCAGGCAGTTGCTCGGCCTCCTCCTTCTTGTGTCTCCCATCTGTCTGTTCAATCTAGACTACCAGTCTTGGGAAAGCTTTGATGGGTTCTTTTCAGAGCACGGGGTGCCAGGCCTTTTACTGCCCTCCCAGAGGGACAAGTTGAACTTGGACTCCTGGCTGAGCAGAGTAGCCTCAGGGTTACTGGTGAACCTTGGCCGCTGCTGTGGAGACCCACCCAGGCTTACTGTAGAAGTGAAACTCAGGACCACGGAAATGAAGATGACCAAATTGAGATGACAGCTTTTATTTAAAAACTCTACACTTGAGGGCTGGAGAGTCATCTCACCAGTTAAGAGCACTGGCTGCCCTTCCAGAGGACCTGAGTTCAAATCCCAGCACATACATGGTAGCTGACAATGGACTGTAACTCCAGTTCCAGGGGATCTGATGACCTCTTCTGGCCTTTGTGAGCACTGCAAGTACACGTGTATGCGTACATACATGCAATCAAAACACTCATACACATAAAATTTTTAAAAATAAATATTTTAAAAAGCTCAGCTCTTTGGTAACTGTACACAACAGGGATGAGTTCGAAGCCATAAAAGTGCACATACAATTTTAATGTGATTTATTGCCCTAAGTAACCTTCCCATCTCAAGCTGATCTGGGCCCACTATCCTTCAACCTGCATCTTAAACGGCTTCCCCAGCACACAGGTGAGTCCCACCATTCTCAACTGACCTCTGGCTCCTGGGGGACCATGAGTACTTTCCACACTTTTTCTCTGTGAGGGTGACCTCCTCAGCCCACCTTGTCTGAACTGTGGCTATGCTCTTTTGCATGAAAAAAACAAAAACAAAAACAAAACTTTTCACTCCTGTGGAGGACAGTCCACAGTGTCCTAATCCAACCCAGGGAATAGGTTTGCTACATGACAAAGGAAGCCCAAGGTAAGGTCACAGCTGTTAGTCAGGGGACCTTAGGATTGTCCTGGGTTATCTGGGTGGTCCCAGAGACCTCAGCTAGTCAGTGGGACCAATCTGGGGTGAGGCTTAACTGATCACAGCTGGCTTTGAAGATGGAGAGAAGGGCCGTGCTCTAATAGTTTGATTTCTGCTGCTGCACACTGCCAAGCCCAGAATTGCATAAGAGTTAAGTTGGTATTGCTTTAAGCCACTGAGTTTCTGTTAATCTGATTTAATAGCCTGTAAAGTGTCTTTTTGTTACCTTTTTCATTGCTGTGACCATATAACTGATAAGAAGTACAGGGAAGTGACTTGTTTGAGCTGTAAGAGGAGGTTTTGGGGGGCTGTAAGGGGGGCTTGTTTAGGCTTTAAGGGGAGATGAAAGGGGGGCATTTGGGGGCTGTAAGACATATTCTGGCTCTGAATTTTGGAGGTTTCAACGCATGGTTCCACAGCTGTGCCATTCCGGGCCTGTGCTGAGGGGGCAGGGCACTGCAGCCCTATGTGATGGCCCCGTACCTCACATCACAGTGGGAGCCTCCATGACACTATCACTGATGGACGACCTTCCACTAGGCCCCAACTCCAGGAGAAGCACTACATGTGGGGACACCCTAAACCACAGTGCAGACACAAGTAACCAATATGCTCTCAACTGGAAACTGAGGCTCAGAGAGGGTGGGGAAGGGATCCAAAGTCGCAAAGCATGTAAGTGGCAGGATTTCATGCAAATTGTGGCCAGGGTGACAGTACCCAGGTCAGTTGAGCAGACTGGGCCTGGGTTCAGCCTTGCACCACACAGGCTGGATCTGGAAGAAGTCGAAAGGTTTACCAAACCCCAAGCAAAACTCAACCCCAGTGATGTAAAGTGCCAGGAAATAGCAGAAGTTTAGTAGACGGTTTGGAGGGGAAGAAACTGGTTTATCCTCCACATAGTTTGAGGTTCCTGAAAAGACCTCCATGTTCCTGGCTACTTTGCTTCAGCTGAACTTTCTCCAACTCCCCACCAGGAATTTACTATTCCCCACCCCCACCCCATCTCCTTTCACAGAGGACTGTGCCCTCCAGCTTTCTCCACACACTGAAATCTCGGGTGCTTGGTAGGAGAACTTGCCCCTCCTGAGAAGCTCCTAGTCAGTTCCCTTCTCAGACTGGTCAGTTCTGGAAAAGCTCGAATTCCCCGGGGGGTTCTTGTTTCCAGCACACCTGGGTCCTAAGGGGACCTGTCATGCATCTTTCTCTCTCCACTTCTCCTTATCTTGAATGAGTCCTGACTCACTGAGTACCTTCCAGGGGCAAGGAGCATGGGAAAAGCCCCAGACTGCATCTCCCTGACTCTAGGCTCACACAATCTACCCAGTGATTTTGGAATGGAGAGAGGAGGCTACAGCGATGGGGCCATCTCACAAGCTGGAGATGCAGGGACATGGCTCACCTCACAGGCATGCTACTCCTTCTTTGGAGGCCCTGTCGTTCCCTAGGGCATGAGGTTGCAAAGGGTAGGCCCATTACTGGTCTTCTGTCATGGAGGAGAGGCTTAGAGAATGCTGCTAGAGGCCTGGGATTCTGTTGCTGGGACCTGTCACCTTCAAGTGTAGCTCTTGCCCCTGAGTGCTGGGCAGAGGAGAAGGAGTTGCTAGAGGGAGGCTGGAGTTCATCCTAGGGTCAGAACTGCCTCCTAAGGAGAGAAGAGCCATGCCAGTCAACCAAGACATCATTCATGCTTAGGGGGGACGTGTTCCAGGTAGCCTGTCCCAGGTAGCATCTCTTCACCTCAAAAGTAGAGGCAATAGTACTGGCGAGAAGGCTCTGCCAGTAAAGGTGCTTGCCACCAAGCCTGATGACCTGAGATCAATCCACAGACCAACACAATGGGAGGAGACAACAACTTCTGACTTCTGACCCTTGCACCTGCATCAAGGCGTAAGCTCCGCCCCCCGCCAACTGCAAAGTCAGGGGAAAGTGTAGGTAATGACACTTTAAACTGACATACTTCTGTGTGTGCTGGGGACGGTCCCAGGGCAGAGAGGCTGGGTCCTGTGTGTGGTGTTTGCCCAGGGCTTGTACATCCTCCTGTGCACTTTATGTCCTCTCTGGGTAACGTGTATGTTGTATAAACACTTTCTCTGCTAGATTAGTTACAAGGTAAGGATAATGTTAAAATCAGTTGCAATTTCCCCTAAATATTTTCAGTGTCTGGTTTGTTGAGTCTGTGGATACAGAACCCATGAACACAGACTGTATCCATGGCTGTTCTCTGAAGGTGTTAGTTAGGTGTGAACTTTGTAAACTCAGGCCATACTTGGGCAGGCTTTGGGAGCAGAGAGGAGACAGAAGGGTAGGGTGTCGGTTGACACAGATTCCACAAGGCCTGGATCACAATGCGCTCTGGAGGATGTGCCAGGTCCTCTCTCACAATTCCCGGGAGTTCCTCCCTTCTGAGAGCAGCCTCGGCTTACCTGTGCCCACCTCTTTTAGAACACATTCTGGTCCCTCTACTTAGCACTCTGGATTTGCCCTAACATGCTATAACCTTTGACCTTGTTTCTGAAAAGACACTCACCAGTGCAGAGACAGATTACAAGAGACAACTATCCTAGCCTAACCCAGGAGACCCAAGAAAAATGGATTGAAGGCTGAAGGAAGTGTGCTTGGGTCCAATGGAGAGCTGGACCTAAGCCAGCAACTGGATGCCTAATAGAAGAGACAAAGATGGCAGGAAAATGCTAAATGGGGGCCACCGATGACCTCAGGATGGCGTCTAGGCAGTGAAGAGGGTGGAGTTCCATGCTTTGCACCTGCAAGGCTGTGAGCCTTCTTGCATTTTAGCTCTGAAGCCTGCTGGGCAATTGACAACAGATCTCTCTCCAGGGGCACAAACACTGAGTGGCTTCTCTGGGCGTCCCAGGCTCAACATCGGAGATAATTCATCTGTACTCATTTATGAGGAAGCCAGGAGGTTTCTACCTTTCCACTCAATCAGCTTTTCTCCCATTCCATTTCAAGAAACCATGAAGTTTTGTGTCAAGGGAAGAGTGATGTGGGCAAGAGAGGCTCCTGGAGGGAATCCGTGGGCTTCCTCCAGCAAGGACTTCCAACACTGAACTATCCTGAAGCGTCTGGGGAGGGGTGAGTGAGAGGCTGGTGGGAGAGCTTGTGAGAAGGAGGCTCCTTGGGGTCATGTGAACCTCTGAGGAGCGAGAAGGTGTAAACTCACACACCAACACATTTTCAAAAAGAAAGAAAAGAGAGGGCTGGGGCCACAGCGCAGTGGGAGAAGGTGAGCACAGAAGGAAGCCCACCATTCAAGTTCCAGCACAGGCAGGATATCAAAAGATGGAATTTGGGATCTTTGTATGAAATAAAAAGTTTCAGAATTGCTGCAATGCCAAAATAAAGTCTATCTGTGAGCTGGATGCCAGTGGAGGGCAAGGACTGTCTTGACTCACAGCTGTACCTGCAGCATCTGGCCTATCAGAGGCACTCAGCAAAGAATTCCTAGAGGAACAAATGAATGAATGGCTGAGTGGGTAAGTGAAAGGCCTGGCAGGATGCCCTGACTCCCGTGGGGCCAGGAGGCCTATGTTTACCCCGTATCTTGCGGGAGAACACGATGTCCACAGGGAGTATGCTGTAGAGATGCTGAACTGGCACGGACACCGGGGCTGGCCAGCAGCCATCCTTAGCCAGGAGCTGGGGTGGAGAAGGCCAGCCCCGCCCGTCAGATCCGGGGTCTCTGTTGTCACTCTGCTACTCCAGGCAACGACTTCCAGTCTATGAGACAAACAGAAACACAGACCGAGGACCCGAGGAAGGAGCCTGTGGCCACACCACCAGCGCTTTCTGAGCAGCTCCTCCAGCCCATGCCATCAGGAAAAAGCTCAGGTCTGAGAGGTCAGGCTGGATGCCCAGTGTCGTGCCAGAGAGAGGACTCGACATCAATCTTCCCGGGGTGGGGGGGCAAGGCTGTCATTTTCTCTCCATCACATTAGACCCTCTGTGGCTCCACCAGTCCTCTAAGGAGATACAAGCTGTGTTTTAGAGGGTTTCCTGCAATGCGTTCCTGTAGGTACCCACATCGACACCTCACCCCCAGCCCCATAATGTGAGTCCACAGCCTGTACTAGGTGTGAACCCCACTGTACCATTAGAGAGTATATGATGTGTTTCTCTGGTGAGTACACAGTTCTACGTATCAACCCTGGCATATGCAAATGTTTGTGAAGAACGTGGCGTTGGGGTGTCCGTGAGTGTCTGTGTGTATCACCAGCAGTGTTCCTAGACATGGATACGAGGCTCTGTGTGCTTTCTTGTTCTCTGATGGGGGCACCTCTATAAATGGTCTATGACCCAGGCCTGGACTGATGCTATGTGGACGGTCTGCTCTGATGCTATGTGGACTCCTGGCCTAGCTCCCCTCTCTGCCAGGTGCCTGCCTGCTGAATCTTCCACGGTTTAGTCCCTCAAGTGTCTGTTACAGACCAGAAGAGCAGCAAATGGCTCTCCAATCCCAGGCTGAAGGGCTGAAGGGCAGCCCTGGGTGGGGAGGTCGCCAGGGCCTGCATTCCTGGCCTGAAGCTCATAGGCTGGAATTTGTACATTCCATTCATAACAGTTCCCAAAAGGGAGGGGGCAAAGCCCGGGTTAGTTATTAAGGGGGAACAAGAAAGAAGGGCTTCTTGCGGCTCCAGGCTGTGTATTCTGTTCATCCTGGCACAGGCCCCTGTGGCTGAAATGCAAGGAGCACGCGAGCTGTGTGCAGAGCAGCCTGGCACTGGCCACCTCCTGAGCCTGCCCCTGGGGCACCTGCTACTAGCTGGAGTCACCCTCTCCTAAGGACAGGGTGAACAGCCTAAGACTTGGCTACTCTAGAAGGCAAACCTAGGTTCCCTGACTCCAAGGTAGTCCCACGGAGACCAGGACAGTCAGGATAGCCAGGGCTGCCTCTGTACAGGTAGGACTGTCACTACTCCTATGAACAATCATAGACTCTGAAAGATGAAGTCCAGGTGGTCATTCTTCTTCCATGCCCAGTACCAGGGCAGAAGAGAAGATAAAATTAAGAGGACATGGGAAGGAAGGGGGCTCCTCACCCTGGGTCCAGTTCGAATTTCCTGCTGGCTGAAAATCAGAAGCTTCAATAAAACTGATAAAATCAAATTGCCTACAGATAAGCATGTTTCCTAAAGACGTCCCACACAAAGTTGTTCAAAACAGAACATGCTACGAGCTAACTTAGGGATACTATGTTGGTGACCTTGAAGTTTAGCCTGTTAGTATTCCCATCATCCCTAATCTAAATGCATGCCACAGACCCTTCGTAATTTCAGATACACGGAGTAGCAGCAAGCGTAATTCACATTTAAAAATATTTCACCTACCCATTTAATCCCAGCACTTGGGAGGCAGAGACAGTCTGATGGATCTATGGGAGGCCAGCCTGGTCTCTATGAGAAGCCAGCCTGGTCTACATAATTAGTTCCAGGCCATATATAGTTACAAAGTGAGACCCTGTCTCAAACAAGACAAAACAAACAAACAACAACAAAAACAAAATGAAAATCATCTCAACCAGGTTCTCATCAATTCTCAGTTAAGAAAGTAAAAGGACCCTGAGATCTGTGAGTCTGTTCTGAATCTGAATGCAAGTTCTGTCCCCAAAGCCTGATGACATTACTTTGAATACATGGCACCACAATTCTCAAAGCCACGCCTTTGGCACAGGGCTACCTGGATCATAAATGAGATTCCCAAACACAGCTTGCTGCCGATGTATGCAATAGGCAGATTCACACCGTTCCCCAAATCACAGAGTGCTGGCCCCTTATGGAAAGGCTAGCAGCTGCCCAGACTTGGGCTCTACAGGCCCGCGGTGCCCACAGGCTCTGGAAGGGACTCTTAGCAGCTATTCAAAGTCCAGCAAACAAGAACAAGCCGAGCCCCTGCCTGCAGCATTCACCCAGCTTGGCATTTTCCCCAGACGGGCACCCAGCCATCTCTCTGAGCACACATTTTCCTACGTGTCCAAGGTGTGAGAAAAGCAACACTCTTGGGGCTGGACTCACTGGGAAGGCTTGGTTTTAAACGCTGTGTGTTTTCAACTCGATATGAAGTACATTCTGTAACTCCTGACCAAAATACCAACTGACGTAAAGCAAGCTCCTTCACAAAAAAATATTTTGCTTGGAGATGGATCCCTGAATGCTCACAGAGGGTGAAGTATCTCTTTCCCGGGCTGCAGCAGGAGGACTAGGAGTGGGGAGGGTCAGTCAGCATCCCCTCCCCCTAGCTTCTCCGCAAAATGCTACTGCCACAAAAGGACACAAAAATAAGACATTCAAGGAAAGCCACAGGGAAAGGAGCCCTCCCAGCTGAAGAGCGAGTTCAGTTAGGTGGCCAGTTACAAAACAAACACACAACCCTGTGGCTTGCCAAATACCCCAAAATAGTTGTAACAAAATATACCAGGGGTAAAAAAGATCCCATTCACGATTCAGCAAGGGATGAGAAGTTCCTGGGAGTGAGCTAGGCAAGGAAACACACACCACTCTTACCTAAAGAAAAAAAAAGAAAACACAGGGTCACTTAGCAAACAGAGAAACAGGGCCTGGGGTCGAGAGACACCTAGCAGGAAAGGATGCCCATTTTCCAGCAAGAAGGATTTGACAAGGGAACTAAGCCTGAATTATCTTATCAGACATTAAAGCTAAAATCTTTTGGACACTGAATTCCGGATATGGACACAAGAACAGAATAGGAAATGTGTGTGTCACCCTGAAGCACAAATATTAACACGGGAAAAGATGACCTTTTATGTCTGCTAAGGATGTTCTAGGCTTTTGTCCAATAAACCACTTGGGTTAGGGCTGGGGGTGCAGTGGTGACTGAGCGCTGGCCCAGCTCCTGTGAGGTCCTGGGTTCCAGACTCAGGACCAAAGGGGGAATAAGTGGGCAAATGACCAGTCCTTGAAATGAAATAAAGCTAGATTCCTGTTTCTTGTTCAGATGGATTAAAGAGTCAAAGCAACATGAAACCACAAAAACATTAAGAGTGTATTTCTCCGAAAATATATATAATCTAGGATGGAAGAGAGCTTATTAATCACAAAAAATCTTGAAACATTAAAGTAAAAATGAGTGATCTGTTTAGAAAAATAGTACAAATTTCTCTGTATCAATAAACACAAACATATCTCTGCATTAAAAACAGACTCTGTCAGAGTTGAAGCCATGGCTCAGTGATTAAGAGCACTGGTTGCACTTTCAGAGGATGAGGGTTCAATTCCCAGTACCCACACTCATAACCATCTGCAACTCCAGTTCCAGGGGATCTGATGCTCTCTTCTGGCATCCATGGGCACTGTACATACACGCAGACATGCATACATGCAATACATGCAGGCAAACATACACATAACAATAAATAACTAATTAAAGACAAAATTTTAAGAAATGGACTCCATCTAGCAGCACTTGCTGCAGCCCCCTGACATCAGAAGACGGAACTTGCCTTGTCCATCTGGTCCCAAGGACTCATCTGGCGGCTGAAAACAAAGCCAGCACCCCTGACTTAATGGACTTCACAGTCCTTTGGCTCTGCATGTCCCCAGAGGTCATCTGTTAAAGGCCCCCGATTGGTGCTGACAGGAAGTGTAGGTCCTCGGAGATATGCCCTGGAAAGGCAGTTTTGTTCCACCGGGTGCTATGACCATGATATGAAACCCTCCCACAAAGCAGCAGGGCCAGCTGGCCATGGACAGAGACCCATGAAAGCCTGAGCCCAAACCAACCCCCGTTTATAGCCATCCGTTCTGGTGTTTGTTATGTGATGCAGGACTGACTAAAAGACAAGTTTACAACAAACATATAGGCTGCACACTGAAAACCTGGGTCCAAGCATAAGTGAGGGGCTGGGGAGGAAGCTCAGTGGGCAAAGTGCTGCTACACACTTATGTACAAATGTGGGGACTGGAATTTGGACCCCCAGAACTCAGGTAAATGTTTAGTGGGCCTGGAGGCCTGCCTGTAATTCCAGCCCTCAGAAGGCAAATGGAGGGGATCCTTGGGGTTAGCTGGCTAGCTAGAGTACCCGAATCAGCAGCTCAAGATTCAACGAGGGATCCTGTCTCGGTGTATAACGTGGAAAGCAGCCATGTAAGAAGGGCAATGGCCAATATTTGGCACTTAAATACACACACACGCACACACACACACCCCACATGAACATGTGTATACACACTACACACACATACAAATGCAAACACACACATGAAAGTGAGCCGCAATGGGGGCTCATGCTTATAATACCAACACATGGATAACCGAGGTAGGAGGATCTTTTGGGTTTCAGGTCAGCCTGCATGACAGGTGAGTTCCTGTTTCAAAAAATCGAAACCCCAATGCAAGCAAAAACCTCCACAAAAGCACAACTTTGGAGACACTACTAATGTTACTGCAGATGCCAGTAATTAACCTAGAGGCTCTTCTGAAGGCTATAATTCATGAGGAGAAGTCTCCTGGAACCTTCTCTGGGATCTGACATGGATTTTTCATGGGCCTCTTCTCTATACTGAAACAAGCACACAAACAAACAAACAAACAAACAAACAAACAATCTCTTCAGCATTCCTCTATCATCTGAGTCAGTTTTCTTTTGCTTATACTACCAATGAAATGCTGTTAATTTTTTTTAAAGGACAATACTAAACTGTGCTGTGAAGGAACATTCCTAAATACAGGAATTGGGGGGCATGGGCAAGCTGTCTACAAGAATTGAACCGATTCTTACTTACATTAAAGTCAGCTAGAAAAGTATTGGCTCTCTACTTTGTGATTTTCTTTTAGGTAAATATATTTAAATAGAGAGTTGATTTGGAGAGCATGGTTAAACACATAATGTAGGGGTTCAAGAATATGGGAAGAATCATGATCTTTACAAGGGAAATAAATGGCTGGGAGATGCTGCGACCAGCAAAGGATAGTCCCTAGGAGGGTGTGGTTCAGGCTGCCCAGGGGATGAGAGGTAGGGTGCTGGATGAAAAGGAAGCGGTGAACTGGGCTTGAGACCAAACCCTTGAAGGGCTGAGGATAGTCAAGTAGGCAGAGGCTCAGTATGGCTATGCCTTTGGAGGTAAATTCCCCTGAAGAGGCCTAGGCTCTGTTGCCAGGCTCCCAAGATTCAATACAATTTTCTTCCAAGCCCTGTGTTCCCAGGTGCATATCTACCAGCTTTTTCCCGTATAAAATGAGATATGAATAACCCGGAGCAAGCAGTCATTGGATCCAAGATAAAAGGCACAAAAAGCCATGTGTCTCTATTCCCTCCCTCTAGGGTAGTGGTTCCCAACCTGTGGGATACGACCCCTTTGGTGATCACATATCAGATATTTACATTATGATCCATAAGAGGAGCAAGATTACAGTTATGAAGTAGTGATGGGGTTTTGTGGCTGGGGTCAGCACAGCATGAGGAACTGTATTAAAGGGTCGCAACATTAGGAAGGCTGAGAACCGCTGCTGTAGGGTTTCTCACCCTGTCCCCACCCTCCCCTTGGGGAATCATCTGAGTGGCTTCTTCTTCCTTGTCCTTTCAGACCCAAGGCTGGTGGCTCATAACTTGCTAGCCTGGGACCTCACTACCTCTTGGTCCCTTGCCTGCTGTTTGTGCCCTGATGGTCTTCAGCCCCTTTCCATGTCCTTCTCTTGCTCTTACTGGGCCTTTGATTGACCCAAGTTCCATGTGAACTGTCTCTGTATCTAACAGAATGCTGCTGTGTTTTCTTCTAAAACTTTCTCAGAGGCATCAATCCCTATTCAGAGGCAAAAAAATCACCTCAGCCCCAGTGTGAACTCTGATCTCTGGGAAGATGCCTGACTTTGGGCTGATTTTCACGGCACTAGCTATCTTGAACAAGATCCATGGTACCCTTGCATAAGAGACTGTACCCAATCCCCGCCTCCCTTCCTATCCTGCCACAGGCATATGGGGGGGGGAACTAATCCTCAGTGGCCTGGAAACTGACAGGAAGCCCTTGATAACTGCTGTCTTGGCTATTTTAATGAAAATAACTGGGATGACCCACCAGAGACCTTCTACAAGATAGGACCTTTTTGACATTCTCTCACAGAATCAGGGTGGCTAGGCAGGGTCATTAGATTGTTACCTGAGATCCCAGTCACTCCCATCTATGCCCCCTCCCAGCTCTATCTAATTCCACCCAAGCTGTACTGGTCTCCAGTGATATTAAGGAAATAGAGAGTGTGGAAAATTAACTGAAAGGAGCCTTTGTGTAGCTGTGGGGAACCCCATGTTGGGTGGAACGTTATGGTGGTACAAAGTTTGGGGTCACAGATGTTTCTGTAAATAACTGTGGTAACCTCGTTGTTTCTCTAGGTAGACTCGGTGCCCCCCTCCCCAGACCTTGCTCAGTTGTCAGTATCCTATCCAGATGCGTGGATGCCTTACAGCTACAGGAAAAGTTAACAGAGCAGAAGTATATAGAAGGCGTCCCATCAAGTGAAGGTCCAAACATCTCTAAAGGGGGAGAGTCTCAGACCCATGGCCCTGCCCCCATCCTTTCTGCCGACTCCTCCTTTCCCTGCCTCCTTCCATCTATTCTCCCCTCCACTTTCTAGTCATCTTCTCCTCCCTCTCTTCTTTCAATTCTTCCCATCTTCCTTCCTTCTTTCATCCATCCTCACCCCGTCCTTCTTTTTTTTTTTCCTTCCTCTCTCCCTCCTACCTTCCTGCCTTTTCTTTCCTGGGAATCTGGGATGGGGAGCTCTGAAAAGCAAATACAGTTTAACACAAAGACTGTAAGCAAACAGACATCACAGCTCCTGGCATGGTCTCCCCAGCTCTGAACTCGCAGGACAATGTTTATGAAACACGGTAAAGTTTCCATGTTGCGAATGAGAAATATTGCCCAACAGCTCCTCGGAGGCTCCCTCAGCTGAAGTATGGGAAGTAAGCCAGCGATTTCATGTCTTGTTACTCCTCCAACACCAACATCACAGGCCATCATCACCTTAGGGACCCAACTAGAGCCTTCTGAGACACTCTGGGGTGCCCAGGAGCCCCATGTGTGTGGTTGTCTTTTGGCAAGGAGTGCCTTACAGATTGCTACGAGCAGCAGAAAGCGCCGCCTTCCTCACAGAACAGCCACAAGGGCACGGACATGGGAGCACAGATGCTCTGGACACTGAATTCTCCAGGCCATCGGGAAGCTGGCAGGACAGGGTGGGCTCCATAAGTGCCAGAAGTCAGGAGGAAAGCACAGGAGGCAGACAACAGGAGGAGTCGCTGGCTTTTGATGTTTCACATCTGTAGCCAAATTCTCACTGTTCTAATTTATAAACTTTTCGTAGAAAACTTCATTATGAGAGGAGAGAGCGTGAACGCTCAACCACAGCAACATGGAGAAACGCACATGTGTGCATTCTGAGGGAAGCCCCCTACAACCTAACAAAATGTGAACCTCGGAAAGCTGCAAAGGACTTTCAAAATAATTCTACAAAATGGGCATTAACAAGAAACTAAGGTTCAATGGAGATGATATGATGCATACAGAAATAAAGAGGGATTTAGAATGATTTCAAACTTACAGGAAAAATGTAAGTGCATAAATAGTATAAAAGGCCCATTTACTCTTGCCCAGAATCTGCTACTGTTAAACCTTCTGCTGCACTTTCTGTATACTCTCTCCATACACACACTCAAGCACACATATGCACACATATGAAATCACACATGCATACATACATGTACATACATGCAAGCACAGGACATATAGTAGTTTCCCCTCTCCGTTTTCTGTTTCCTTCTCCAGTTTCAATTACCTGCAATCAAATGTAGTCTGAAAATATTAAATGGAACATTCCAGAAATAAACAATTTGTAAGTTTCAAACTGCATGCTGTTCGGAGTAGTGTGATAAAAATCTGTCGCTGCTCACTAATTCCTAACTGGGTACATGATCATCTCTTTGGCTTTACCGGTCCACAGTGTGCATGCAACGCATTCTTTAGTCACTGTGACAGTCAGCCTTAAACGTCAACAAGAGTGAAAGACACTTAGAAATTTGGTAGAGAGCACTATTAGGTATGTCTGGGGTGTTCACTGGTCAAAGAATGAGGGAATCACTGGGTGTGAGTGACACCCAGGTGGGGACCTCCACGGAACACAGAGCTGAAGAGGAAGCATGGCCGACTCTTCTTGAGGCAGGCGTGTGTTTGGATGTTGCTATTGCCTGTGGACATGAGACACAGAAGTCCACAGGATCTGCCACACCCACGACTCCACAGGGAGCTCGCTGGCCTCCAGCCTCAGACAGGGCTGCTTCCCGGGTCCCTCCTGTTCTAACAGCTCCAGTCTCTTGAACTGACCAGCTTTCCAGACTGCAGAGGACGGTGGGACTGTGCAGCCTCTGACGTCATGAGCCAAGCTAAGAGCCCCCTCTGGAAACTGTCCACACACTCTGTTGTTTTTGTTCCTCTAGTGAACCCTGACCAGTCCTATCACTTAGTGTTGCCAGGGTTACCAGATCAACAATCTCAGCATCAGGGTCTTGTCTTGGGTAACCTTTCTGTGGCAGCCTAGCCCTGAGCTTCAAGACTGTGCATTTAGCTCACTTCCTCTCAGCACGAGGCCCTGCCTCCCCTCTTCCCACTGTCACGAGACAGTACAATGTGATGCTTTCAGAGGTAGAGAAAGACCATGTGGGTGTACATTTTGTTACAGTATATTCCTGTTTATTGTAGTCAATCTCTTGCTGTTTTAACTTATAAACATTTTCGTAGTTACATACAAGAAAGAATAATGTCCCGCCTGCTCTAGCCACAGAGTTCTTGGAGCAATCCATTGTAGGTCAATTTGCAGGACACTACCATTTCTGAGGAATCCAGCTCCTTTCTTTTCTTCTCTCTTGACTTTTTCAGCTCAGACTCTTGTTCCAGAATGGATGCTCAGAAGTGTGTCCTGCTTGAGAACATCTTATCTGTAGGCACAGAAGGTCCAGTCCCTTCTCACTGGGACTCTAACTGTGATTCTGCATCAGAATGTTGGGATGGACTGTTTTCAGGAGTTCTACCGTCAAGAACTCTGGCTAGTGTGTGTTCTCCCTCCTTCCCCACTTCCCTCTCTGTCACCGCCTGCTAATTAAAGTGACACCCCCACCCCATACAATGTCCCAGACTGAGCTCTACTTGGTTCTCTTCCCTCTGAGGAAGCAACAGTCCTTAGGGAAGGAGGCGAGGAAAAAGGTAGCAGACAGCCTTTTGGAAAAGGGGGAAGGTATCCTAAAACTCCTGGGCTAGCCATGTGTCCTGGGGGACATACCCAGTTCCGTGAAGCACTCTCTCCTGGGCTGGAGACAGCAGGCCAGTCATTACTGGTCCTAGGGTGACCACAATGGATACTCGTCATTAAGGCTGCTACAGCTGTAGTCAATTTTGTTTGAGTTTTGCTCCTCTGAGAGTTCAGCTCAGCTCAGCTCAGCTGTTTTTTTCTGACAGTTATAAGCCAAATGTACGTTTTCAGAGCCTGGTGGAATCGGCGCAGCAGATGAGGACTGAAATACAGGCTGTGTGTGTAGGCGCCTGGATGCTCCACAGAACCCCTGTGCTTGACAGGGGAGATAGGCTCGAAGCTAGAGGCAGAGGTTTGGAGCCACACCCAAAGTCACGTGGGTGTGACAGACATCCAGTGTGGGTGTGGCCTTGTTTCCACCCATCCCTCACTCCACCTGTGGTATTTCCCCCTCCCCCGCCCCTGGAAGACGGGGAAGCAGCTCTGAGGAGGAAAGGGTGTTAACTGGTGACCACCCAGTGAGCAGGAAACACGGGTGGGGGATGAGAGGGGCTCTCCAAGCCTTGCATTTCACCCGTGGCAGCCTTGTGGAAACGGCTTGGAACCTAGTGGCAGTGGGTAGCAACAGCTCACCTAAGAGCCTGGGGGGACAGACAGGCCTAGCCTACCATCGGGCCAGGAGTAGGACTCCAGACTAACGCATGCAGAACGGGGTCAAGAGAACCCAGGTGGCATGAGAGCTAAACTCTGGGGAAGACTGGTTGGTTCAAATCCCAGCTCTACCCTGGACTCCCTGGGTGGTGTGTCTGAGAACACTTTATCTCACACACATCTCTGCCTAGATAAGCCAGTGTTTAAAAACGCAGTCTTGCCCTAACTTAAGATGAGACTCTGTCCTAACAAAGACTCTAAAAGTGCATTCCACACAGCCAGCCGGATTTCATATTACTCTTTACATTCGTTTATTTAGTGTGTGTGTGTGCACCGTGTCACCAGCGGAGTCAGAGGACAACCTCCAGGATTCAGTCCTCCCCTTTCATGTGAGCTCTGGGGATTGAACTCAGGTCATAAGGCTTGGTGACAAGGTGACAGTCCTGTTCATCCACTGAGCCACCTCACCTGCCTGAGCCCACGTTTATTTCTAAATCATTTCTATGTTTTGTTGTCATAGGGAATAGAATTTGGCTCCCTCCCTTCTTTTGTCTTATGATTTTTATTTTAGAAATCCTTTGAGTTTACTGAACAACTCTTTTAAAATAATTTTATTTGATTTTTATTTTATGAGTCTGAGTGTTTTGCCTGCATGTATCTGTGTACCATGTTGTGCAGTGCCCATGGAGGCCAGAAGAGGGCGTCCTACCTCCTAGAACTAGAGTTCTAGGTGACTGTGAGATGCTGGGAACCAGACCCTGGTCCTCTGGAACAGCATCAAGCTCTCTTAACCTCTGAGCCACCTCTCCTGCCCCTACTGAACACAGCTTTAGTAGTTTCTACACGCCCAAGGCCCTGGGTTCGAACCCTAGCTCTGGAAGGAAAAAAAGCATCCTCCTGCAAAAGTGATCCTTATCTTTACTGTTATATAATTTTAATAGTTTCTAGGCCGCATCATTGGCTAGAATCTCTGATACGCTATGAAACAGTCATAGATTAGACAGGAATTTTTATTCTATGCTAGACAACTTCTTTTTTAAAAAAATATTTATTTATTTATTATGTATACAATATTCTGTTTGCGTGTATGCCTGCAGGCCAGAAGAGGGCACCAGACCTCATTACAGATGGTTGTGAGCCACCATGTGGTTGCTGGGAATCAAACTCAGGACCTTTGGAAGAGCAGGCAATGCTCTTAAGCGCTGAGCCATCTCTCCAGCCCCAACATGTGACTTCTTTGAATGCTAATCAACCACTAAGCTGATTTACAAGGTAAGACCTTTGCACACATTAAGATGTTTCATCCTCCTGGCAACTCTGTGGACCAAGCTCTACCTGAGCCAAGGTCAAGGAAGCTGGACCAAGGTGAGCAAGATAAGGAGATTGTCCACATCTGCACAGCTACAAGACAGAGCTGGGTTTAAGTCTGTACTTACTGTTAATGCATGCTGTTCTGACTTTCCCCCATAATTCAAAATGATAATTAAGTAAGCTTCAAGCCCCTGCATGGTTGGTACAAAACTTAGAATGCATGCCCACATATTTCCTTCTATGGGGAGAAAGCACACTGGACACCAAACGGTCTGTCTGAGTAGTTCCCCGGAAGTAAATGAACATATTCCCACATGCTTATTTCTGTAGGGAGAAAGTAATGGTCTGAGTACCTCTCTGGAAGTGTCCTTATTCCTAGTGGCAGGTTTTCTATCATGTGACAAAAAAACCTGGCATGGGAACATGAAAGGAGAACAGACCGTGGCTTCTACGGTCAGAAGTTTGAGTCCACCATCACTTGGCTCCACTTTCTGTGACTCAAGTGAGGTGGGTCAGAGGGTGATGGGATGGAAGCTGCTCACTTTCACTTCGTGGCAGGTAGGGAAGGAGGGCAGAGAGGCCAGGGCAAGATATAACCCAAGGGCATGCCCCCAGTGACCTACTTCCTACTCCTCAGCCCTGCCTTCTAGAATTTCTACCACCTCCCAAAATAGCATCGCCAGCTGGGGACCGGGGCTCCAACACTCAGGCCCATGGGGACTCTTCATATGCAGCCAGAACATGGCTCCTCTGATAAAACTGCCTTTGTTTCATAAACACAATTGTGTTTGATCAAACATTTATGGAGCATCTATTGAGGTATCTGTTTCTCACTATGTCTAATAATCTAAGGAGGTGCCCTGATCAATTTTGTAATGATTGATATTGCATTCTTTAGAGATCTTTAATTTTGTCACAGTGGATTATTTTCATATTCTGCTATATTTTTGCCTGGGGAGGTGAGATTTCTCAGGTTCTGCGTTATTTACATTTTAAGTTTCTTGAGTACTTGGCAATTGTTTAGGAAATTATTTTGCTTTGAGATATTTAAATGTCTCCTTTTGTGAGGCAAACAGGGTCAATCTTCTTTACCTTGTTTTCCCTTTGGCCTCTTTTGCACGATGCCTCTGATACGCTCAGTCCCCTCCCCTTAGTTGGGGTGAGGGCTACCATTGTGGCCACGGAAGCAATGGGAAGGCAGTGGCAGGGGCTGTGGAGAGTCCTGGTTTCCCAGCCAGGGGAGGCTGAGCCACTTGCAGTCTGTGTGAACCTGATAAGTCTGCCTCCCAGGGTCCTTCTCCCTTTTCCCAGAGAAAAGAGGCTCCAAATGGGTGCCCCCAGCTCACCCACTTCATTATCTTGAGCCTGGCTCTCAACCCCAGGCCTGGGGGAGACAGAGGGGGTCTTTGAGCTCAGGCTGGCACGCAGGAGGGTCTGAGTCCTGGGCTACCAGAGAGGCAAAGAGAGAATGCTCTGAAGAGGCCCCGCCCTTCTTAGGGCTAAGGCTTAGTTCCCCTCATCTGTCAGGGATTCCAGTGTGGTGGGATGGAGGGATTCGTGCCAGCTACTCCTTGTGTGTGCTTTCTTCTTTCCTTCGCGCCCCCCCCCCCGTCCGTTTCCTCTGCGGCCCCTTGTATAAGCTTACTGGAGCTACAGAAAGAGGCACTGTTTGGTCTGGAGCCAACACAAACTCCAGCTCACTCTGAAGCCTCTGTCCCCACTTCAAACCCGACCACCAGCAATCAATCTGAGCATGGGAACCACTCTTGAGAGACCCTCAGCCGCTGGCTCTGAGATGCTGGTCATCAAAAGCCACTGCTCTGCTGAGATAGCCCAATCTCACAAAACGAAGATTGGGACTCAGCACTGAAAATTCTTTATACCTTACAGGACAATACAGAAGCATTTATTCCTGTCCCCAGGCTGTCACCCACCCCCTAGTCTTTACTTCCTCCCCTGCCTTTTTGTCCACCCCTTCTACCACTTCCTCTCTCCTGCCTCAGACCTCCCAACATTCAGAGAAGACTTCCCACTACCTAGATAGGTCCACATTAGTTAATGGCTCATTCTGCCTGAATGCTGCCTGGGTCTCTGCTCCCACTCACCCCCATTCATGGGTAGGAAGAGTTCTACAGGTATGGACGACGTGGGAATTGCCATATGACCTCTTAAGTTACATAAGTTTGCACCCAAACCTCAGCCCCAGGGCCACCAAGTTCCGTAGCCACCCTCCTACTCTAGGAAACCTCGCTGAAGGTGAGTGTGTGTGGGGGGGGGACAGGGCGGAGTGAGGGCCAGAGCAGGGCACAAAGCCGTGGGGTGGTTATGCAGGTGGCAGTGGAAACAGGAGAGTAGGCCGTGGTGAAAGGGACAGAGTCACCGCTGGGTTGCAAGGCGAGGGCTAATCTGAGCTTGGCGGGGGGGGGGGGGGCTCGGATGTCTTCTCTGCTCCAACAGTCAGTGAGGGAGATGCTGAAACAGTTCTGCTTGAGGCTGGATTTTGGAGACAGAGACAAGAACAGTGGAGGAAACACCAAAGTGGCCTTTGGGTTCAGGTCCTTTTGCTGAGCTGGGGGGAAAGGAGGAGGAACAGGCTTGGTGTGAAAGAAGAATCTCGGGCAGAAGGTGGGTGTCTTAGGACTGCTGCTGCTGCTGCAATAAACCACCATGACCAAAGCAACTCGGGGAGGAAAGGGTGTATTGGACTTATACATCCACTTCACTGATCGTCATCGAAGGAAGTCAGGATAGAAACCCAAACAAAGGCTGGAGAGGTGGCTCAGAGGTTAAGGGCACTGGCTGCTCTTCCAGAGGACCCAGGTTCAATTCCCGGCACCCACATGGCAGCTCACAATTGTCTATAACTCCAGTTCCAGGGGATCGAGCAACCTCACACAGATATATGCTCAGGAAAAACACAAGTGCATGTAAAATTAAAACAAATAAATTATTGTTTTAAGAAAGAAACTCAAAGAGGGAAGGAATCTGGAGTCAGGAGCTGATGCAGTAGCCATGGAAGGGTGCTACTTATTGGCTTGCTCAGCCTGCTTTCTTATAGAACATAGAACCACCAGCCAGGGATGGCACCACCTACCAGGGGCTGGGCCCTCCTCCATCAATCACTAATTAAGAAAATGTCTTCCAGCCTGTTCTTATAGAGGCCTCCTCTCAACGAGGTTCCCTCCCTTCAAGTGACTCTAGCTCCTGTCAAGTTGACCCCAAACTAGCCACAGCAGGCTTGGGTTGGTGAGATTTTGGAATTCATCTTAGCCATAAACACTTCCCCAAATCTGGGAGAAGACAGAAGGTTTGGGCATGCCTGCATGGTTGAGACGTCTTGTCCCTGTCTGTCCCTCAGTCCTGCCTTTCTAGGTGACGCCAGAGCTCATTGCCTCTTCCCCTTCGGTGCCCTCTGGAGGTCAGAGAAGTGATCATGTCTCAGTTCCAGTGTGCAGCACGAACCACTGAACATGCTGGCACCACCTGCAGTGCAGCCCTGGGGAGGACTGCTGACCACACACGGAAGAGTCTCCCACGCTGACCGCACACGGAAGAGTCTCGCGCACTGCTTCTCACCTCTTTCTCGCTGTGAGCCCACTTGAGGAAATGCTCACTGTGAGACCAGTTAGACCACCAGATAATGTGCAGGCACAGCGCAGAGAGCCCCTTTCAAAGCAGCCTCTCCCTGCGGGGTGGGGGGTGGGGGTCTATAAGATGACAGTTTCTGCTGCCACAGCCTAGGAAGTAGGGAGACTGATTTGTTCTGACCATGTGCCCTTCAGGGTCCCACTCTGTCCAAGACCAAACCAGGCTTCCACCCAGGCTTCCCGGGCCCCGGGTCATGACCTCGGCCCTCCCTTGCCTGTTAAAATACACTTGTTCTGGCAACTGCCCTCTGTGTAGAGTCCCCTGACACTTTCTCAGATTGACATCTTGCACTTTCAGCAGGTCTGAGGCAATGTCCCCGCTCATAGTATCATATCAGCGGGTACATGATGTCATCAAGCCTTGAACCCAGAGATAGCATCCTTGATCTCTCAGTGAGGATGGGGACAGGCCAGGAGTTGCCACTATAAGCTTACTTCAAACATTTAGGGGTGACTCTGGGACCCTACTGTGACTCCCCTGCTTATGCTTTTGCCCGCTAACATTTCTGGGCACCCCTTCGTGCAGCTACGAATGTAGTGGACAGCTTGTTTTCTTCACCCCTTCCGTATTTATTAATGGGAGCTGCTCAGCGGGGAAGAGTTAAACGTCAATAATTAAGCCGCACACCAGCCAGCAGCGCATGGAGGAAGAGCAAAGGCTGCCCAGTCACTGTTTAACCGTTACCTCTCTCTGCCTGTGACCTGACCCTTGGTTCCCTTTGCCCTTGCTGGCTCTGCCCCATCTCTGCTGCTGAGGTCAGCAGCCTGGCTTAGGCCTTGCAGGACCTTCGGTGCAGCTTCTCCAGAGCAATATCCAACTCCTCTCCTTCCAGGCCTCTCAACTCTTCGTCCTGCCAAAGAGGAAACCTCATCTCAGAACTCCCTTTCCAGCACCAAGGCTCCCGCTGTCCCCCAAAACACACACCACAGATTCACACATGTGCACACACTTGTTTACAGATACAGACTCAGGCATATATACAAGCATATGTGTCCATTCATAGCTATACACATACACACATATATACATACTCACATATATATGTATTTATGCATATATAAGTAGCCATATATAGACTTATACACACATATGCTATAGAAACATGTAGACATATGAACACATATATAGATTCATTCATTGCCACATGTATGCACACATACATGTATGCTTTTAGGTATACATAGACATACATCCACAGATACACACTTACACAGCTGAATCCCAGATGTTGGCTTCTAGTGTTAAAAGCTGACAGTGACACTCTGGTCCTATGCAGCTCATTTGGTCCTCAGTGCAGCTGGAAGGACAGGCACTGCTGTTGGCTTGGTCCCCCAGGAAACCCCTCCTCCTCCTTTAGATGTGCATCCAGGGAGTGGCATGTCTGTCTGGAGTCCTTGGCCAATTCACTGCACTACAAATCCCAAAGGGTTTGCCCTTCCCTCCCTCCAGCTGTCTCTCCTCCAGCGAGAGAGTCTGCTGAGCATAAGTGAGGCTGCTTGTGCCCTAACAGTTTCTGTCTGGCCAAGTTTTAGTGGGATTCTGAGCTGTCTTCAAGACCCATCTGTGCACTTGTAAAATGCAGCTCTAGTAAGATGAAACGCAGCCATTTACCAAGAGCGCTGTCCTCTGAGTCTGCCCTCAGCGATGTGTTACGTGCTCCTTCCTCCTCCACCTCCAGGTGATGTCTGACCGCCTGGCCAGGCTCCGGCACAACCAGAACCCCCTTATGCCTGAAGTCTCCTTGTCATTTTATTTCTTTTGGTTTTGAGACAGGGTTTCTCTGTGGCTTTGGAGCCTGTCCTGGAACTAGCTCTTGTAGACCAGGCTAGGCTCAAACTCACAGAGATCCGCCTGCCTCTGCCTCCCAAGTGCTGGGATTAAAGGCGTGCGCCACCACCGCCCGGCTCCTTGTCATTTTCTATCTGCTGATTCTAACTTGTGCCTCCAGAGTGGAGACCAGTGTCTCTTCCCCTTGTTGTGGTTCCTGTCCCTATTTCAATGTCCTTGTAATAGGCCTGGCAGAAATGAAGATATTCTAAAGAGATACTTGTGTCTCTTTATCTGACTGTTGAAACAATGGGCTCCCCTAAAATGGGAATTTCCACCAGAATCTCATATTGGGAGAAGGAAAGGAACCCAGACGGAGGGGAACTTGTCTGCCAGAAAAAGATTTCACCCACAGTTCTTTTTTTTTCTTTTTTATTGAGCTCTACATTTTTCTCTGCTCCCCTCCCTGCCTCTCCCTTCCCCCTTCAATCCTCCCCCAAGGTCCCCATCTCCCAATTTACTCAGGAGATCTTGTCTTTTTCTACTTTCTACTTCCCATGTAGATTATATCTATGTAAGTCTCTCTTAGTGTCCTCATTGTTGTCTAAGTTCTCTGGGATTGTGGTTTGTAGGCTGGTTTTCTTTGCTTTATGTTTAAAAACTACCTATGAGTGAGCACATGTGATAATTGTCTTTCTGTGTCTGGGTTACCTCACTCAAAATAATGTTTTCTAGCTCCATCCATTTGCCTGCAAATTTCAAGATGCTGTTATTTTTTCTGCTGTGTAGTACTCCACTGTGTAAATGTACCACATTTTCCTTATCTATTCTTCAATTGAGGGGCATTTAGGTTGTGTCCAGGTTCTGGCTATGACAAACAAAGCTGCTATGAACATAGTTGAGCACGTGTCCTTGTGGCACGATTGAGCATCCTTTGGATATATACCCAAAAGTGGTATTACTGGGTCTTGAGGAAGGTTGTTTCCTAATTTTCTGAGAAATTGCCACACTGACATCCAAAGGGGCTGTACCAGCTTATATTCCCACCAGCAATGTAGAAGTGTTCCCTTTTCCCCACAACCTCTCCAGCATAAGTTGTCATCAGTGTTTGATCTTGGCCATTCTTGTCATTACCTTACAGGATGAGACCAAAGCCTAGACAGTGATCAGTCAATGGCGGGCGGGACCACAGCTGCTTAGATGGGCACATCCTTGGCCCTCTGAACTCTGATCTCACTTCAGGACTTGCAAGGTGAACTTGAGAAGGTTTCTATGCTGATCTACACTCTCCTTCTAATAGGACCACATTTTTTTTTTTTAAAAAATCACCTTTTCCAGCTTTCCACTTTTATTTATTTTTTGATTTTTTTTTCTAAGACAGGGTTTCTTTGTGTAGCCCTGACTGTCCTGGAACTTACTTTGTAGATCAGGCTGGCCTCAAACTCACAGAGATCCACCTGTCTCTGCCTTCTGAGTGCTGGGATTAAAGGTGAGGGCTACCACCACCACCGCCCGGCCTGGTTTCTACTTTTAATTTGGCTCTTTCAATGGGTTTATTGAGGATGAGCAGGAGGCGCTGACATGAGGCACAGGTTGTGCCTCCTCAGGTTTAATAACGCCCTACTGAAGCTTTCTGATGGTGTCTTGACATGATCATTTTCAACACACCATGGAGCACGGCATGGTGCTGCTTATGTGCTGTGGTTCTCAGCCTGAGTATATGCAAATGCTCATCGCTCTGCTTCCTGTATGTTAAGCTTGTGTGCATTTATTTTTATTTTGCGATAAATATTTAAGTCACATTTTAAAACAATATTTGTGTCTGTCCCTGCCTTCATGAGAGGCCTGCTGCTCAGGAGCTGGTGCCTAGCTCTTGGGATGCCAGGCATGACCTTGGAACTTTGATTACATTCTCTTTTGTAGTTTGGATGCTGCACTCCCACCAAAAGCCCATGTTTTAAAGACTTGGCTCGAGCTTGATGGTATGATTAGGAGATGGTAGAGACTAAGAGACGTAGCCTAGTGGCAAGTCTGAAGGACACTCAGAGAGAGTCCTCAAAGGGAACCAAGGGACCTTGGTCTCTTCCCCTCTTTCGCTTCCTGGCAAAGGTCAGAGCCTTTGCCCTGTAGCCAGCCCTTGCCATGATTAGCTGTTTTGCAATGAGACCAACTGATCATGACCCGAAACCTCTGAAATCAAGAGCCAAGATAAACCTGTTATCAGTTGACTATCCAGGGTGTATAGGAAGTCAACAAATTCTCTGGCCTCATCTGAAGAGACTGAAAACTGTCCATAAAGGCACATGCCTCCACCAAGCCAGGTGATGGATTCTGTATCCTCAGCTGATATCAGTATGTTTCAGGTTTTTAAAAAATCCTTTTGGTTCAACTTTGTTATATTGAATATGTCCAGAATTTTATTTCTTCTAAATTTTATAATTATTAGCATACAGCTTTCCAAAATAATCACTAATAACCATTGAGATTTCTGTAAAGTCTCCCAACACAGAAAAGCCCAGACTTGGATGGTACCATCACTGAATTTCAGAGACAAGCTGATATGAGATTCCCTTCTGTATGCTGTGACTACCATTGGTAAATAAAGAAACTGGTTTGGCCTGATAGGGTAGATAGGCAGGGAAAATTAAACTGAATACTGACAGAAAGGAGGCAGAATGGAGAAGCCATGGAGCTGCTGCCAGAGATAGACGTGCTAAAACTTTGCTGGTTGGCCACGACCTCGTGGTGAGGCACAGATTAATGGAGATGGTTTAAATTAAGATGTAAGAGTTAGCAAATAAGAAGCTAGAGCTAGTGGGCTAAGCAGTGACTTAAATAATATGGTTTCTGTGTGATTATTTCGGGAGTCTGGGCTGCTGGGAAATGAACAAGTGGCCTTCTTACAACAACAAGCTATCAATAATACTTCTAAAATGATTCTGCAGAGATAGCCTTCCTTCTACAAGGCTGTATTTGCCCTGTAACCCTGACAAGGGCATAAGAAAACTACAGACCTGTATCCACGGCACTGCGGACACTGGCCACCCCCGTGCTCAAGACTTAAATTGGATCCCTACTTCTCACCCTAAGCAAACATAAACTCAAATGGAACAAAGACATTGATATGAGACCCCAGGGTCTAAAACTACCATAGAAAAACAGAGGGGAAAGACATCAAAATATTGGCACAGCAACAGTTTTTCTGAGAAGGGCTTCAAAAGCAGAAACAAAACAAAACAAGAGCTGACAAATGTGATTACGGCAATTAAGCAGCTTCTTCAAATCTGATGAAATAATCAACAAAGAGACAGCCCGTTTAAAGAGAGCAGACCTTTGCCAGATACTCATAGGTAGAACATTAATGTCCAGAACCACAAAAAGTCAACATGAACAAAACACGCAAGTCAGTCAAAAGTGGGCAATCTGCCAGGTGTGGAGTAATCCCAGCTCAGGAAGGGGGGACAAGAAGAATGTGAGTGAGTCCTAGGCCAGCCTGAGCCACAGAGTGAAACTGTGTCACGCACACACACACCGACAGATGCACATACACCGAGAGGGGGTTCTGGAAATATGAAATCCAGGCAGCCAATATATGCAGCTTGCTTGGTATTACTAGCCATCAGGAAAACACAAATCCAAATTGCAGTGGGATTCTAGACCAAGAGGAGTCTTCCCTTACATCGTTGGCAGGCATGTAAATCAGAACATAGTTATTATGGAAAATCATATGTAAAGTCCTCAAAAGACTAAAAATAAAACCATCATATAATTTGGCTCCCCCACTTCTGGATATTTATCCGGAGGAAATAAAGTCAGCACACAAAAGAGATGCCTTTGCATCCATGTGTCTGCCGCTCTACTCGCATGGCTGAGAGGAGTAAGCAGTGCCACCTGCACACAGAGGAATTAAAGCCAGTGTGGCTTTGTCCTAGGGTTTCTACTGCTGTGAAGCGGCTCCATGGCCACGGCAACTCTTATAAAGGAAACCATCTCATTGGGGCTGGTTTATAGTTTCAGAGGTCTAATCCATTATCATCACGGTGAGAAGCATGGCATCATGGCCGGCATGGTGCTGGGGCAGAAGCTGAGAGTTCTGTATCTTGATCTGAAGGCAACAGGTAGTGAACTCTGTGTGCCATGCTAGGCATATCTTGAGCATATATGTGAGACCTCAAAGCCCACCTCCACAGTGACATACTTCCTCCAAGGTCACACCCTCTCCAACAAGGTCATATCTCCTAATAGTGCCACTCCCTATGGATCAAGCATTCAAACACACGAGTCGATGGGGACCACACCTATTCAGACCACCACAGGCCTATTTAGACAATGGAGTGTTGTCCAGCGCTGTGGTCTGAATATTGTCTTAGTCTGCTTTCTGTGACTGTGATGGAAACTGACCCCAAGCAACTCAGAGATGAGAGAGTTTGTTTCACTCCGGTTCAGGCAGCTGTTCATTGATGACCTTGGGAAATCAAAGCAGGAACCTGAAGGCTTGCTCAACCTGCTTAGCATACCCAGGACCACCTGTCCAGAGATGGCACTGCCCACAGTGGGCTGGACCCTCCCACATCAGTCAGCCATAAAAATTGTCCTACCCCTGCTTGCAGGCATATCTGGAGAGGGCATTTTTTTCAGTCCAGATTCTCTCTCTTCCCAGGCAACCTTAGTTTTTGTCAAGTTGACAAACAAACAAATGAACGAACCTGATATGAAATATCAGCACAAATATGGACCATCTCCACAGTGTGTTAAGAACTTGATTTCCAGCTGGTGGCCTTTTCTCGAGAAGTTGTAAGGACTCTGGGACCTGGCTGGAGGAACTGGGCCACTTGAGTGTGCCTTGGAAGGTCACATCTCACCTTCCATTCCTTTCTCTGCTTCCTGTCCACTGTGACTTGGGCTGCTCTGCCATACCTTCCCCTCCACGACGGATTGAAACCTCTGCCGCTCTGAGCCAAAAAGAACCTTTCATCATTAATTTCCTCTCTTAAGCATTCTGGCCACTGAGGAGCAACCAGTGCATTCGGCCATAAAAAAAAAAAAGCATATTCACTTGTAGGGAAAGCATGGCACGAGGAAAGAACAAATTAAACAAAATTAGCCAGATACAAAGGCAAGTTTGGAGTGTTTCCTCTAGTGTATGGAAACTTGTTCATGATCAGAATTACTAGGAACTGGCATAACATGAGGGCCTGCTTGTTGAGGGTTTCTGTCCTCCCACCAGGTCTCACAGCTGTTCAGCCCCAAAGAAAATCACACAGAGAATCTACATTAGTTACAAACTGATTGCCCCATCATCTCGGGCTTCTTATTAGCTCTTATAACTTATATTAACCCATTGTTCTTATCTGTGTTAGCCACATGGCCCGGACCTTTTTCAGCAGGGCAGGTCACATCCTGCTTCTTTGGTGTCTGGACAGGACTGGGGAGGAATGGGCTTCCTCCTTCCCAGAATTCTCCCGTTCTCATTGACCCGCCTCTACTTCCTGTCTGGTTGTCCCTCCTATAACTTCCTTCCTGACTACTGGCCAATCAGCGTTTTATTAAATAAATAAAATAACTGACAGAATACAGAATTGTCCCACACCAAACCAGGGGTGGGGGCCCAGCTGGAGAGGAGGTAGATGGACATGATCAATTTAGGATACATGAATATATGGGACCATCACAGCAAATCCTTTCCCCAGAAGAATAGTCAAGGCCACTAAAAGACAACCCATAGAGTAGGAGAAACACTGCAATTTATGTATCTAGCAAGGGGTTATAGAAACATCTCCCACCGGGCCTGGAGAGATGGCTTTGTGGTTAAGATGGCTAAGAACCCATCCTTCTCTCACAGAGGACCTGAGCTTGGTTCCCAGCACCCTCACTGGGAGGCTAAATTACTTACAGTTCCAGCTCCAGGAGATCTGATGGGCTCCTCTGGCACCAAATGTGTGTAGTGGGCATACATAAATGCAGCCAATGCTCATTAAAAAAATTGCTGACATCTACACTTGTAAAAGTAGTTTATACAATAAGTGTAATGTTTTTGGCTATTAGGTCAAAATTTGAAGAAACACACACGTACACACACACACCAAATGACCGACAAACAGCTGTTTCCAGAACTGATACCTACCAACCCTTCATGGAAACATTAACCTTGATCCCCAAAGTTGATTTCCCAAACCCCAGCACAAAACCAGGCTAAGATCCCAACAGCCTTTGACTCAACAAGGTCAAGTAAGGTGTGGGTAAGAGAGAAGCCCTGTGGAGGTGGCCACTCTGACCCCCAGAGACTGCTCACCCAGGCATTTCATGCTGCTACCCTAGGTCCTTTCTGGAATAATCATAGATCCTTCAGGGCAGCAGAGGCCTGGGCTCCCTCTCCATGCTCTCCCGGCTTCTTCAGGTGTAGGCTCTTGGTTGCACAAACAGAAGCCAAAGGAGGCAGGTGGAGGATGGGTGGTCTCCTCCAGGAGCTTACGTAGGTGCATATGTGATGGGTGCGGCCATGAGCAGGGCTCAGGCAGAATGCAGCCCACAGGGACCTTAGGTAAGCACCCCTGGATCCCAGGATGAACTGAGAGCCACCTGTGCTGGCTGCAAGGTGATTTGGGGTTCACAGTGGATATTGGCATTACATGCCATGGTCAAAATAAACTACTTGACATTATTTTCTTCTGTGAACTCAGTGTTGGTAAGAATACAGGTCTCAGGCTGAAGAGAAGGTTCAGCAGTTACGAGCAGCCATTTTGGTACTGCTGTGGTAGTTACCTGTTAGAACAAAACCTAAGGGGGTCATTGGTGATAGTCGGTCTCTATTTTCACACATCCCTCTACAGGGTCCAGATGGGATCTTGGGGAAAGAGCATGGTGAGCTGGGATGCCAAGTCCTAAGATGCCCACTGTAGCATGCCCCCCAGCCCCAAACTCCTCCTTGCAGTGGGATCAGGGTGGGTTTGTCGTTACTTCTTTTAAACTTGGGTGAAGCTTAATGGCCAGAAGACAGTGGAAGAACCTGACCCTGTCTGAGCTATACCAGGTCACCATTGTGCACACCTCCCTCAGGAGGCTAGCAACCCTTGGGGTTGGAATGCAGCAACAAGAAGCCATGTTAGTCCGTGCTGTGCAACCACGTGGTAAGGTCCCATGGAGGTGCCGTGGCCCTCATGCTAGCTGCCAGAAGTGAATGAAGACACTTCTGCTCACAAGGCTCCTACAGCCTTCAATCACCCAGGATACTTAGGCACTGATGGGCCCATGAGTGCCACTCAGCTATAGCAGACATGGTCAGCCAGCTTCCTGTGATGCCAGTGGCCCCTTGGGTGTTCTTGAGAGGATCTGATGGGTTAAGAAAGCTCATAACCACTAACGGTAGCAGGGGTCACAGAGGCCACCTTTGGTGTGCATTTGGGTCGAAGTATATCCTGAGACTCTGACCACAACACTTTGGAATATGTTTTGTACTTTTAGTTAGACTCTTTACAGAGGCCGCTGGTAGGGGTTGGAGGGACACCTGATGCCCAGCTTTCTGCCCACTGTAGGACCCTCTGACAATGAAGTTCAAGCCTCCAGAACAAAGAGCAGACTACTGGCAGCTGTCCGTGTGCAGCAGCTGCCCAGAAACAAACGCCCAGCTTTAGGGACGCTCCGGCTTTTGACAGCCCCAGCCTCAAGTTTGACCAAGCCTGAAAAGGTTACCCTAGCAACAATGAACAGCCAGAAACAGACCCTTTGATGGCTCCTCTCTCCTTGGCCTCATCTTTCACTCTATTTACAAACCCACACTCAGCCAATCAGGGCCCAACTGCTTCTCGATAAATTTGGCCATCCTGAGGATTGAAGCCATTTCTGCCTGGGAACACAAGGGAAAAGGAAGACTTCAGATCCTGCCTCTTGGCTTTGCCAGTTCCCTGCTGGTTTCTGCTTCAGGAGTCTTCAGAGAGGGGTTCACTGCCTTCCTAGCCAGGGCAAAGAACTCACTGGAGCCAGTCTCTGTGATTTCACTAGCAGCTGCAGACAGAGGGACTCATTCCTGTCCCAGTAACCAGAGACTTGCTGGGGACAGGAGACCTACTTCTGCAATGCCTATCGGTGACCTGCTGGTGTGTTCTCTAAGGAATGGCTCTCAGCTGGCACCCTGAAGCCTGTCAAGAGCATAGGGGTGTGTAACATCCGCATCCTCTCAGCTAGGCACCCAAAACCTGCCCTGGGCTTGGAGCTGGTACTCTCAGAATCTCAGCAGGCCTTCTGTTGGTACTGAGGGTATTAGCACTTTTACTTTGCTGTCTGCCCACTCCATTCTTGAAGGAAGGGTGGACAATGATGACCCAGGTAGACACAGGAGGCAGTCTCTACCACTGACCGCTTCACCGAGAAGGTAAAATGCATGCGCCCAATCCAAATCCAATGTGAAGGTGTCCTTAGAAGAGGGGCTAACTGTGTGTTTCACACATGCCCTGCTCCCCACTATTTGCATCTATTTCTGGTCAGGACTTTATTGCTTCTTTTCTTCAGAGTTCTTTGGATTTCATTTACTTTTCTTCTTTTACTTTCTCGAGGTGAAAGGTGAGAACACTAATTTGAGTACATTTCTCCAGTTCTAGTGTAAGCATTTAATGCTATCAAGTCCCTCTACTAACAAGCCATAAAGTTTAATATGGTTTCATTTAGTTGAGTTTAAAAGACTCAAAATTTTCCTTTTAATGTTTGGCTTGGGACAGAGAGCTATTGACAGTGTGTTATGATAAGAGCACTAGCTTCTCTTGCAGAGGGCTGAGGTTCAATTTGCAGCACCCACATGGTGACTGGCAAGGGTCGGTAACTCAGGGGAATCTGATGCCCTCTTCTGGCCTCTGCAGGCACTGCACACATGTGGAGCACAGATATATATACAAACACCCATACACATAAAAATTAAACAAAAGAGGGGGGGAGAGAAAATGTGTCATTTATTTCTCAAATGTATGTGAATCTTTCACGCACCTTAGAATTTCAGAGTTCTGAGTTAGCTCTGCCATGGTGAGAAAGCATACTCTGTGTGAAAAAGTCCTTTTAAATGGACCACGTGTGGTGTCACATGCCTTTAGTCTCGGACTTGGGAGGCAGAAACAGGTGGATCTGTGTGAGTTCCACGCCAGCCTGATCTACAAATAAAGTTCCAATCCTACCACCCAAGTTGAGTCTTTGGGATCCACATGACGGAAGGAGAGAACTCACTCCCACGAGTTCTCTTCCGGCTCCACGCATGTACAGGGCACACTCCCACCCATGCACACTAAAGAAGAAAAAATGTGGCAAAATGTAGAAGAACATGGAAGTAAAAAGAAGCAAACTTGGGCTGGAGAGATGGCTCAGAGGTTAAGAGCACTGATTGCTCTTTCAGAGGTCCTGAGTTCAATTCCCAGCAACCACGTGGTGGCTCACAACCATCTATAACAAGATTTGGTGCCCTCTTCTGATGTGTGGGCATACATGCCAGTACACTGTCTACATAATAAATAAATAAATCTTTTAAAAAAAAAAAGAAGCAAACTTACTGCTGAGTCAGCCAAGTGGAGGCTTCTTGTAAGCTGTAGGAATCTGGAGAGGGTTTTCCAGGCAGGGCCCTGACGCCAGGTGCATTTCTGCCTTGCTGGCAGGAATCTGCCCTGTGGAAGACATGGCCCTCCATTTCTTCTGTGTGAAGCTGCCATCTCCTGGGGCTCACTAATCAGCAGTGGCAGAGCTGGCCTCCTCCTCCTTTATGCTTGGGACATCAGAAGAGCCTGGACAGCATCAAAAGGGAATGCTTCCTCCTCAAATGCTATGCTCTCCTTTGAAGGGCTAGTTAGCCCGGCTATCTTTGCTTCTTTTGGCAAAGAAAGGAAAATCTAGGGGAGGGGTCCTGACGATCTTGTTTAGAGATCACGCCGAGGGGAACAAATTGCACCATGTCTGTAGCCCTCTCCACCAAAAGCACTAATTTCATGAAAATAGTTAAACTCAGATCTGCCTGGCAGAACCACCCTCCCACTCTGAAGAGAGCCAAAGGTCGCCCTGGTAACCCCTGACTTTATGGGTCTTAGAGCGACTTGGCCTTTGGCGGACAATGGCCATTTTTAAAACACAACTGCATACAAGTGCACATGTATGCACAGTGGCACACACATACACATAGGCAAACAACACACAGTCTGTCCATGCAGCCTAGCCCACCAAAGTTCTGGGAATGAGAAGATAAATGGGAGGTGGTCTGGCCCCACAGACAGCCCTCCTCTCTTCTGCTTTCCCCACCTACCTGCATCCAGGGGCACCCTGCCTGGCTTCAGTAGCAACACAGTGTCTCCTCGGTCTATCTTCCTTTTCTTGTCCTCCACTGGACAGCACCCTCAGTCTCCCACAGACCACTGCTTCCTCTGATAAGGGAGCTCTAGAGGTCCCTCCTTACCACAAGCATACACCCAGCTGGCCCACTGGTTCCACAGTACAGTAAGTCATACATAGAGCTGAGCCCCAGCCTGGTTGGCCCACTTAGGCCCTAGTAATAGTTCAACCTCATTCTTGCTCAGAGATACATAAACAAGATGAGTCTAGATGAGCAGACCCCCAGCCACAAACAGCATCGCATATTTGATACTAAACCATTATTACCCCTGATGACGGAGTAGTGAGGCAGCTGACTCCATGGCATGGTGATGTATATGACCTGTTCCACACACCTGCCTGAAATCTGGCCATTGAATGGATATACACTCAGTCTTCTTTGGTCGTTTTTAATTTCCTCATACCCATACCATATGGACTCAAAAGGCCACTCTTTTCCTATTCTTTCCTATTCTTGCCTCTGCTATTTTTTCTTATTTTATTACACCGGCAATGGGCCATCATTAGCATACGGTTTGAGTGTATTTGTGTTGAAATTTAATTCCCATTGTCAGGTTATTAAGACAGCAACAATTAAAAATCACCATCACCTGGTGCTCAGAGGATGAGACTTGAGAGGTGATTAGGATTAGATGAAGTCATGGGAAGAATGGGGGTGGGGGCAGAGAGATGGCTTAGAAATCTTTCAATCCCTGTTGCCCTTTCTGAGGACCCAGGCTCAGTTCCAGCACCCAACATGGCAGCTTACAGCGCTCTGTAACTCCAGTTCCAGTGGGTCCAATGCCCTCTTTTAATGCCCATGGGTACCGGGTAAATATGTGATACATATATACACATGCAGGCAAAACACTTACGCACATAAAACTTAAAAGAGAACCTAAGAAAATTTTAGATAAGGGCATGAAGTGGGGCCCTGGTGAGTGGAGACTTAATCATTACATCTCTATAAAAAGAGAGACCCTTCAAAAGTGCATGTGTACACTCCCTGCCTCCCCAGGTGACGCCACCTTGACTCTGTCAAGTAAGAAGGTCATCATCAAATGTGGATCCTTGACCTTGAACCAAAATAGTGAGGCAAAATAAAGCATTTTTCTTCATGAAGCACCCAGCTTCCTTTATTCCATTATAGTAGTGACAGATGAGCTAAGATGAGGACTTTGCAAACAGCACGGAGATGGATTTGTGCATGTGCTGCTGTGTGGGTGAGTCTGTGAACCCAGTGTCTCCCTGGAGCAGCCTGGAAGCATCTCAGGGACATGGCAATTGTGTACAAGTGCCTCTCAAGTGGGCAGGAGAGAGTGTGGCCTCCTGCATACCTAGGCTGCACGTGCAACAAAACAGACATGCACAGACACGAGGGGGGCTCGAAGAGACAATCTGTCCCTCTACAAATGAGCCAGGGTGACAGGGTGACTGGGAACAAGGAAAGGAGCCCATGCATGTAATACGCTCCCTGTGGTAGTTTGAATGTGATTGTCCTCTTAAGCTCATAGGGAGGGGCGCTATTAGAAGGCATGGCCTTGTTGGAAGAAGGGTGTCACTGTCGGGGTGACTTTAGGTTTGCTCAGGATACCATCCAGCATCTCAGTCCATTTCCTATTGACAGCAAGATGTAGGACTCTCCGTTACAACTCCAGCACTACATCTTCCTGCACACCGCCATGCTCCCCGTCATGATGACAAAGGGCTAAGCCTCTGAAACGGTAAGGGAGCCAGCCCCAACTAAATGTTTTCTTTATAAGAGTTGCTGTGGCCATGGCGTCTCTTCACAGCAATGGAAACCCTAACTAAGACACTCCTCTTATGCACAAGCCCAGGGACCCAAACTTAAGAGTCACCAACTCACACCCTATGCACCCAAAGAGGCACTGGCTTCTTCAGTTGGGGGAGGAATGTCTAAGACGGTTTTACTGTCCAATGGCACAGCAGAGAGAGGGCTCTTCTCTTAGCTCTCAGGCCCCCCAGGGTGGGAATATCTTCTAGGCCCACCACTATCTGAAAGAGGAAAGATGACAGTCAAGGGGAGGGGTGACAGCCAGCAAGAGAGGTGCTATCTCAGGAACAAAGTCCCCTGCTCCCAACGTGCGATGGAGTAGTCAGATGACCAGGCTCCTGTTTCAGAAAATGCAAAGACAACCCAAGGAGCCTTGTAAAGCCACTGCAGCCTCAGACCATGCTTATTTCCCTTATCGCTTGTTCCTGAATAGTAGTGGCTTGTACCAAGGCTTTTGGGGTTTTGGCTGTTGAGAAGTTAATGGCCTGTGAGTGATCATGGAAAGGCCTACCAGGCAGCCTGGCAGCTTTTCCAGGGACTCGCTTCTTGCAAATGCCCATTTGGGAGGACATTCAGGCTCAGTGGCTAGAGAGCACCTGCTTTTAATAAAACATGGATGGGGAGGGGTGCCGGACTCAGTGAGGACAACTGTCTTGCTATACTCCTTGGAGCACAAGGGAGACCTGAAAGACTTTTCAGATAGTTAGGAGTAGCAGTGAAAGGAGCAGCAGCAGCTGGTGGTGAAGCCCAGTAGGAGAGTGTCTACCTAACACACACTGAGCCCCAGGTCAATCCTTAGTGCCACTAACAAAACGCTGAATCTTTCACCATATGCCAGGCATCTTTCTAGTACCTCCTCTTCATCTTCTTGGTGACCTGTGAGAAATGTCCTAGCACCCTCGGCCCCTTTGGTGGCGCCCTCTTTGCACATCTGTTGATTTCAAGTAGTAGGAATCTGAAGCCCCAAGAAAACTCAGAGGAGGATAGGGACAGGAAAGAAGAGCAAAAGAAGCAACTGCCTGGTAGAGAAGGCCATGGTCACATTTAGAGACCTTTCTGAGTTACATATCACACAATGTGTTGGCCAACGATGGCCAATGACGGTCCTGACAGATTACAGCACCTACTGAGGTCGTCAAGGTAACTCCACTGTGAACACTGAGTGACATTTAGCAGGATACATCCTCATTGTTAAACCGCACACAATTTAAGCTACTCTAGTGCTTAAATTATAAGGGACAAGGCCAGAGAGTGAAGAGCACTGGCTGCTCTCTCCGGGGACCCAGGTTTGGCTCCCAGTACTGATGTGGCAGCTCACATCTGTGACTCCAGATCCAGGGGATCCTGGCCTCCTCAGGCACTGCATGCACATGGTGTACATATATACACTCAGTCAAAACACCTGAACACAAAGTAAGATCAACCTAATTTTTCAATTAGAAATGACATCATCTGTAGAGCATATGCACATATTACTGAATTATATGTTTTATTGTAATTACATCACTATACATGTTATATATTTTATGATATATTAAAATATTTAAATTTTAGCATATGTGTTACCTTACATTACTTGCATATTATTAATTGTAAAAGATATATTATATATACAAATATAACAACAATGTATATTTCATAATATTATTTACATGTATATACCAAGTGAAGCTACTGGAGACTGACAGTGAAAACCTTCAGTGGTGCCCCCGAGAAGTTGACTCTTCTCAGTAAGTGTAGAGGTGATGGATTCTGCAGGCCACTCTGAATGCCCCTGCAGCCACATTTAAAACACATTTGACGGCTGGTGAGACGGCTCAGCAGGTAAGGGTGCTTGCTGCCAAGCCTGGCCACCTGAGTTCAATCCCTGGAACTCACCTGATAGGAGAGAATTGACTCCCACAAGATGTCCTTCACTCTCCACGTGTGCACGGTGTCATGTGTGTGTGCCACCCTGCCCCATATACACACAATAAGGAACAGTAAAAAAAAAATAGGGGCTGGAAAAGGAACTCAGCTCACATGATTTTGGTGACCATGTGGGACATCCTCGACCCACAATGTAGTGTGGGGATCTCCAGCTGTGCACCCAGACCTCCAGAAAGGCCCATCCTGTCAGGATGGCCAGGAGGGAAAAGAGAAGGGGCCTTCACATTGACCACGTCATCATCACCCCACCGTCCTCCCTTAGGGTGCTGCTAGGCAGGGAGGACCACCCGCCATCCCGGTGAGTCAGAGCTGCTCTGTCAAGCATTGGGAGCTCTCTCGCTAGTCATGGCCATCTCAACCACAACTTTGCTGTGGAACACAGGTGGCCTCTTTCTTCTGTCAAAGTGACATGGCTTCGGTAATCAGCACCCCCTGGGGACCTAACAACTTTGCTTTGTTCCTGCATTTTGTGTCATTGGCATTGATCTGTTTGTCCTAGAGTCTGACTCAAGCCCCCACCTCTCCACTCTGCCCTGGCCGTCCATATTTCCTTCTTCCACCTTTCCCTCTGCGCTAGAGAACGTCTAAGCAGCTTTATTCTTGTCCCTCCCAACTGTCCACTCCCCCCATGCACCTCTTTCTACCTTGTGCCGGCACTCTGCGTGTGCTCTGGGTCTCTTTGGGGTCTCCCAGGAACTAGAGCCATTCCTGCCAATTTTTAGATATCATATCGTGTGTGTGTGTGTGTTTGATCCTGTGGAACTGAAGTTACAGTTGGTTGTGAGCCACAGTGTGTGCTAGGAAGTGAACTCTGACCTCAGAAAAAGCAGCAAGTGCTGTTAATTGCTGAGCCATCTCTCCCTCTCCAGCCCCTCGTCCCTTCCTTATTGAAAGTGGTGAGGTCCAGACACGTGCTGGATGTTGCTCACTCTGTGCATTAGAAGGGTCCCATCCTGCCATCTCCACTGTGCGTGCATAGCCTCAAATCCAATAGGACCTGCTCACACCTGGTTCCTGAATTCAACTCTCCTTTTCACACCTGTGAAGTCCACAGTTACCCCCAGAAGATCTCCCTGCCTGTACCTTTGATATCCTTAACCAATGTAATATACAGAAAACTAGTTTGTCCCCTCCTCCCTATGGCCCCAGCATGGTCTTGGCTCTATTCAGGAGCATCTCACAGTGGTACAGGAGGCTTTGCTTCTGTTCACAGTCGGGTTTCCTTCATTTGTGGTCTTGCCTCCTCAACCAAGGCAACTTGTGTGGCAAGTTCCTGCCTCTCCGGTTCCAGTTTCCCCTCCTCACAACCCACTGCTCTAGAAGTTCTACCCTTAGCCCCAGATGCCTCAGGGATGCTCCTAAATCACATTTGTAACATCCCGGGAGCCAAGCTCCCATTGCCTCACAGAGACTATTCTGCAGACTTCTGGGAAGGCCAAAGCTGCTAGTGCTTGTAACCAAGGGGCAGGCAGGACAGGCGGGGCAGGTTGCAACTGTCTATTCAAGCCAGTAAGGGACCCTCATTTCCTAACTGAGGGCATTGGAGCAGAGGCCATGCGGCTACATTCTAGCCAGTGGGGCATGCGTAGAAGTGGCAATGCCTGGGGGCTGGGCAGGAGCACCAGGCCCCTCACTTGCTTTCCTCAGCTGAGCCATCTATGATGACACACTCACAGCATGGAGGAGCTACCATATTAGCCCACACTGCTTTGCTTCAGCCTGCTTATATAGAGGAATGTGACTGTCTACTTTGTTTAGGTCACAGAGTTGGAATTTTGCATTTCAACAGGCTGACTTGTGTGCTACCTGCTATTAGCAATGGTCTGATTGTGTGCCTACAGGCAGATACTATCTATGTAGGTTTCCATGGCTACATTTTGTTTTGTGATTGCTACCAATGAGCTGTGCAATAACTGATCTTGGTTGTTGATTTGATACACCTGGGGAGAAGGAGCCTTAACTGAGGAATTGTCTCTATCATATTGGCCGGTGAGCATGTCTGTCTGGGTCTGTGTGTGTGTTTGGGGTGGGGGGACGGATTTCTTAATTGATTATTGATGGAGAAGGGCCCAGTCCACTGTGGACAGTACTATCCCTGAGCAAGTGGTCTTGGGTTGTATAGAATGCTAGCTGCAGAAGCAGGCAGCAAGTCAATAAATAAAGCAGAATGCCTTCATGGTCTTTGCTTCAAGCTCCTACCCTGAATTCTCTCAACGATGGACTGTAGCCCGTGAGATGAAATAAATCTCTTCTCCCCAATTTGTCTTTGGCCATGGTGTTTACTATAGCAACGGAAACCAAACTAGGACAAGCGGGTTGGGAACCTTTTGTTCTACGTGGGTAGAAATTATTGAAAAGGAAGCTGGGTTTGTTAGTACGCACCTTTTATTCTGGCACTTAGGAGGCTGAGGCAGGAGGATGGCAAGTTTGAAGCCAGTCTGAGTTGCAAAGCAAGCTGGGGTAGGGGACTGTAGAAGCCAGAGACTCAGGGTTCCAGGTGCTCAGGCTGGAGTCTCATTGCCTTGAGCTTTAACTCCCAGCTGCCCAGCTCTGGGAAGCTGTCGTAACCCTCGTCAGGTCAGAGCTTTCAGCCTGGGGCCCTGCTTCTTGAGGCTTCAGAGCTTTTCTCTCCACTTGCTCTGCTTTATCGTCTCTTACAGGTCTGGACTAGCCTTTCATTGGCCTCAGCAGTAAGCGCAGCACAGCCAACTTAAGAAAGGAACTGGAAAGCTAATTTATAGCTCTAGAAAGTGGGTGTGGCAAGGCTGCCGGCACCAATCAGAAGCAACGCTTCATGCAAATGAGTTGTGATTGCACCAACCACAGCATAGTCTTTCATTCTGTGCCCACCAGGGGAAGACTCCTAACTGGTGTGGGTGGACATGGTTACAGGGTCATTTGGAGTTCAGAGAGGCTGGTGAAGAGCAGAAAGTCTCTTGCAAGCTGTTTGAAGCCACTGCGTGGTTGGGATGGTGCCTCAGGAGCCAGCATCATGCTTCTGCAGCCAGCAGCTGATCACAGGGCAGTTCCTAAGGTGTCCAGGAGGGTTCAAAGAAGCCGGGTGCCGTGAGGGCAATTGGCAACTGCAGGGCTGGCAGTCCACCACATAAGGCAGCCTGGCATCAGGGAAAAGTGTGACTGCTGTCAACTGGGGAGTCAAACCACTCCAACTCCCAGAAACTCAGTTATTTAAAAGAAAAACATTAAAAAGGGGATTGCTTATCACTAACATTAAAAACAAATTACTAGTATCTCACGGTGCTCTGCTTTTAACCAAAGATCTTGGGGGAGATTTGGGTCATTTTACCTGTTTCATAATCTTCCAGATTCCTCCCCTAACGCAAATAATTGCAGGGCCACAGGACTATGTTTCCTTCTGCTTTCTTGGCACATAGAACAGGACAAAGAATTCTTTTCCGGCCACAGAAATCACTGACAGAAGGGCAAACTTTCATCCTCTCCTGGTCCAACTCAAAGGCTTGCACCCCACTTACCATTAACCTCATAATACCATGGACTTTCTCACCAACATTTGTGCAAGGTCTGGCTGCAATCTGGAGCATCAGAAACCCACCCAAAATAGCATCATTGAGAGGTTGCACGAGGGAGACCACAATGGCCCTCTGCCCTCTGTCTTGCTGTATGCATCACCCCGGCCTCTCCTGCAGTGCAGGGTGAGAATGCAGGCTCAGGTGAGGACCCCAGGAGTTCATGCTGACTTATAACCACCACCCCACTCCTCACCCCAAGATGGCTCACAGCTCAGCTGGCTAGAATAACCAGGCTGTTGGTGATGTACCAGTGAGGGGGAAGAGCATGGCCATCCATCCTTGGCCACAGTGGTGCATGTGGACATGGTTTATCTCCTCAGTGTCACCAGCATGACCACAAAACAGACCTCCTTTGTCCCTCCAATTTCCCTTGTATTTGTGGCTGCATTGATTGTTTAGGATGAAGAGAGATTACCCTAACACAGCTGGAAATCAATGTCTCATTTCCCTAGGGCCTGTTTGTCCTCAGAAGGTATATGTGGTCACAGGCAAAGGGCAGAGGTCACAAGCTGGTCGGATGGGATGTCCATCTTCTAGTCACTGTATTGGTCGCACACAAATGCTCAATGACTGCCAGCTCCCATTGGACAGAATTAGCCGACCTACCCCCAGCCAGCCCCCACGTTCACACCATACGGTATAGGAATCTCTCTGCTGGAAACCTACCTGCCAGCTGCCTCCAGATCTCCGAGGGGCTCCTGGGAAACCCTCGCCCAGTCAGCACTCAGCTATTTTAGTGGAGTCAATAGGAAAAGGGCCACTTGGTTCTCGCCTTACACTGTGCACAGCTGAACCAGGAAGGTCTTCCAGCTGAGTTGCTGAGGAGGCTGGCCCTCATCAGACCAGGCCAAGACTCCCTGGGATCAACCCCACAGAGCCCACAGCTTCCCCCTGTTGTCTGCTCCCGACGGCCCTAGAGCCCAGCCTGTAGAGGATGTGTGCCTGGACCCAAACCTGACAGCAGAACCCAATGGCAGAGATCCCAACCATCCCGTGGTGTTGGGTCGGACCTGCCTGGAGAAGATTCCTAAGATGTCAAAGTCACAGTGCAGGGAACGAGCAGGCCTGCCACCTTCCTGAGGAGGGATGATAAAATAGATGATTGCCTTGGCACAAAGCAAATGGCAATAACCAGTGGGCATGAGACACTGCCCACAGGTGGGACCAGACACGCTGAAGAACGGAAGGTCCACATAGGGACCTGGGATGAGCAGAGCCCCAGACTCACTCCCATGTCCCAGGTCAGCAGAGGAAGACAGGGCCAAAGAATGGTTGAGTTCTTTTTTTCTCTTTTTATTGGCAAAGTAAATATATTTTTATGAAGGACCAAAGAAAATATACATAATTGTAACATATATACACCGACTTTATAGAATTTTTTAATTTCAAATTTACACAAATGTCAACGTGTTATTAAAAGATATTTTATGTAGATGCGTACCTATGTACAGTTTATTTACATACATTCATAGGATGTGAAATAGACCTGTCAAAACAAGCTAGTCCAATTGGTACTAATATCTAGACCTGATGAGGAATGCAAATCTAAGTCAGACTGGGAGGTGCTAGCTAGTTGCTTGGCATCCACCAGGCCAGTTCCTGTCTCCTCCCACCACAGCCCGAAGGAGGGTGAGCCAGGCTGGGTACAGATGGATATGGCTCCATTTGTCTTGCATTTAAGCACATGCATTACGGCCTGGAGCAAGGGTGGCCGTTCTCCTGGACCCTCAAAGGCCTCTTGCATATGGCAGCCCTCATGCCACAGTACAGCCCTACACTTCTGACCTACTTCCTTTTTCCCAGCATGGCTCCTTCTGGGAACAATTTCGACACAACCGAAACACTTCTTCCCCAGCAATAATGTTGGCTTTGGCCCAGGTAGGGAGCCCAATGGGAGAAGGGCAAGGACCCCCCCCCCACAATCCTTCTGACTGGCAGGAAGGCACAAAGGCACAAGGGTGCAGGCCTGCCTGGGCCACCGGGGAACCAGCCCCGGGGACCTTGGGGACTCTAGGTCCCCGGAAAGGCAGCCATACGGTTCTGGGTCACACCTCCTAAGATTCAGAAGGGGGCTGGTAACATTGTCACATCCTTCTGAAGGAGGCAATAAGTTATTGCATCTAAAAACAAAGCGTGGGGCTGGGGAGGGTGGGGCGGCCACTGCACTCAGTTGATGGCGCGTACGGCCCGACTGCTCCGTGGGAAACGATGCACCTTGATGTGTTTGGAGAGGTGGTCACTCCGCGCAAACTTCTTCTCACACACGGGACACTGGTACGGCTTCACACCCGAGTGAGATCGCCGGTGCCGTGATAGCTCATCTGAGCGGGAAAACCTGTGGAACATGGCGGTCAGCCAGGCCAGCATGGGCACTGCCACTGCAAGTGACCTCAAAGCCAGTGCCACAGCCTTCCCAGCACCAGGTGGAGGTGCAGGTGGGTGTATAGTGGGCTAGGCTAAGCCAGGCTGGACCTTAAGTGATTAGACCACCTCTGTAGCCACGCAATGAGATCCCAGTGCCCCTGAGACCTCCTGGAAGGCAAGAGTAAGGACAACGAGGCATGGGTTTTCTCTCCTGGCCAGGGCCTGCTTCCCACGGTAGCTGGCTACTGTTCTGCATGGGAAAGGTACCTAAGGCTGCTAGCCACCTGGGACCCCCTCCCTCCCACAGTAACACAGTGGAACTGGATCGCTCCTATATTGTCAACAGCAGGTCAGCAGTATTTGGTCCCACATAGATATGCCTGAAGGGCCTGGGAAGACCCGCCAGAGCTGACAGGCCCAACAAAGGAAAAAGACTCCTCAGACCATGGGAGCATCTGGCTGCTCTGCTTCTGCTGCAACAGGGCAGAAGGACCTGGCATTCTACAGATCTGGACATGGGATCTGCTGAGATGTCTCCAAACAGGCCTTTACGGTACGTCTAAGCATTTAAATGGCTTCCTGGAACATGCCTCTCTCTCGGTCCCTGCAGGCCTGGGAACAGAGATCCATGGAACAGGCAGGAACCAGAGCTAGGCCACAATGCCAAGGTTGTTTGTAATAACTTCAGAGACCTAAGTCTCTCCATTTGGCTTTTGTTCTAGCAACAGGACCCCAGGGCCTCACTATCCCACCTATTCAGACTTTTTCTCTATCCTTCTTGCAACAAGACACATACACACTCTCCCCACTCCTCTCTGTCCTTATCCGCTCATTCCTCAGTCTAGCCCCAATGTCACTTCCTGGGGGCCTGCACTGTGCACTGAACTGTACCACAGCACTGCACACCATCTTACTATCTCTTTTGTGCGTGCTGGGGAAGCAGAGCTTGGATGTACAAGTGCTCCGCCACCAAGCACCACCTTCAGCCCCATGGCATTTTCAGACTACTTTCAACATCTTGATTAGGCTCAGCTGTGCCTGGACAGTGTCAGCTCCGGGAAGGAGAGCGCACTCCCTGTTCTCCGTGCCCAGGAGGTGCATTTAAATGGGGGGAGGGTGCTCAGCAGGCACCCCGGGATGAGAAAAGATTGTCACACACTGATCACTGCATACACTCCCAGGAACACTCAGGAGTCCCAGGCCTGGCACCCCATTTCTAGATAGGTGCCACTTGGTGTGGCAGATGAAGTGGACGGCAGAGTCATCACACTCAGTTGCTGGGGCTATGGGCACCTTAGCTCAGATTCTGTAATAGACCACCCTGACCTCAGTCTGGGGAACAAGAATAATAGTGACATTGACATCGGGCAGGGCTCATGACACCACGGGCCTCAAAATCCTGTGCTTCGAGCAGTGCAGGACCTGCTCAGGGCAGGTAGAGCCAGTATGGGAAGCTGCTGCCTTGCAGCCATGTCCCGAGGACCCGGCACGGGGATGTCTCTTAGAGGATCACCCAACTAGATGGAACTCACAGTGATGTGAACTGAGACAGAACACCTGAGGCTGGAACAAAGCCTCTCCCCTGGCCTGTCTGCTCCTGCCTCTCAGCTTTCTCTTCCTGGCTTGGTAGTGCCATGGCCACGTGCCCTCAGCAGGCATTGGGCACAGAGCCTCACAAGGAAGAACAGGTTTGACAGTCCCCATTCCACTGGTCCTGAGCATCCGGGGCCTCAGTTTCCTCCCTCACTTCCTGTACGCCTTCTAAGGGACAGGTTATAAGACACCCTGAGAGGGACGGGCAGCTGAGGGGCAGCCATGCCAGAGAACAAGCTGTCCCCATTCCAGAGCCTCTCCCTGCTGCCACAGCCTTTTGGTACCTGGCAGGAATGTCCTTGTAACTGAGTTGAAGATGACCCCTGCCTGACTGGGTCACATCCTCTGATAACAGTCACAGGAGAAGCCTGAGGCAGCAACGGAGCAAGAGATACAAGATCTTAGCTAGGCAGGACACAGCCTTGGGATTGGTCTGGGCAGGTTGCCAAGTCCTGTTAAATCCTGGTATCCCTACCTTGGGACAGTAACAATGACAGACTTATCTCAGGGGATCATTACAGACAATGGGGCTTCAGATGTGGCAATTGTTTAAGAATTGTGAGCTCCTATTGAACACAAGGAATAGAACACAGGACCTTCCTGGTACATGGCAAAGGCCTGGTGCCTGGTGTCTGTGGGGTTCATAACTCTCGTTGGGTCATAGGGCAGAAGATGCACAGGGGCCATCAGGAATGCCAGCATAAGAACTGAGTGAGACACAAGTTGCTATCTGCCAGAAAGTCACTGTCAACAGTCAGATCTCAGAAGCTGCAGCCCCTAAGGCTGCATGTGCAATGTGCAACTGCAGATCATATGTGGGGCATCTGCCAGCCACAGGTCGGAGGACATGCCCCTGCATGTGGGCAGCGGTGATGAAGGCTAAGAGAGCTGGCCTGAAACCAGACCACTAAGTCTGAATCCGGTACCCACTTCCGCCAACACTCAGTGGTTTTGGACTCTACTGTCCCCCTCTGGGCCTCCTGTGTCCACCATGGACACCGGTAGTACATGACACACAGGCGGCTGACAGCTATTAATACTCACTTTAGCTATGGCCCAGTGAGATTCTTTCTGGAAGGAGCGGCTTGGCCACTCTGGAACAGGATGTTCCACTGCAGGGAACAAAGGAGGCCTGTGTCTGCAAGTGGGGAGAGGAAACTTCTAGGAAGGCGGCAAACAGCCACTTCCCAGATGGTTACACCAGAATAGGCAGGCTGGCTTTAGTCCCTCCTGCACACAAAACCATGTCCCAACAGGGAGAGAGACAGGGAATCTTGGCCGCACAAAAGCAGAATGCAGTGGGTTTTGGACTGGGACAGGTGCCACCTCAGCTGTGGGTCAGTCCCCTGTGGAGGAATGGGAGCAGGGGCAGGGGCTTGGGCAGACTTAGGAACTCAGGGCCCAGTGCCAGCACCAGAGCCGGATGGGAAGTATAGAACACGTTGGACCAGCCAGGCCCAGCTGCAGGTGGAGGAGGGGCCTCTCCTCACTACAGGCTGTCCCCTGGGAGGTGAGCAAGAGTGTGGAAAAGAAGCAAAAGTGTGGAGAAGCACTCTGAGTCTAGGGTGGGTGAAGGAACAAACAGCTGTTAAATTCCTGACTCTACCACTTTCTTTTTTCTTTTTTTCCCTTGGCTGTCCTGGAACTCACTCTGTAGACCAGGTTGGCCTTGAACTCAGAGATCATCCTGTCTCTGCCTCCAGAGTGCTGGGCAACTCTGCAGCTTAGAAGTTGTATGACCACAGAGAATGTGCTTACCAGCTCTGTGGCTCTATTTCCTCCGTTAGGCGTGCCTCATAGTAACTGACATGAGCATGCTCAGATCAGTGCCTAGTCAGAGCAGTTACCACTGTGCCTGCTACTCTCTCCTTTCCCACAGCCAGGAGCACAATAGAAGAAGCACAGCCTAGGGGCTGAGGATATGGCCCATTTGGTAAAGCACTTGCTGAGTAAACATGAGGACCCAAGTTCAGATCCCTTCGCACTTACATAAAATCTGGACACAGTAGGGTGTGCCTGTACTATCAGTGCTGATAGGGTAGAGACGGGCCGGAGATCACTGGCTCACTGGCCAGCCAGCTTAGACAGTCCATGAGTTCTAGGCTGTGAGAGACCCAGTCTCAAAAAATAATGTGGAGAACTACTAAGGAAGACACATGATAAGCACCTCCGACCTTCATATGCATGTGTACCTGAACACAGGAGTACACAGTACACACACACACACATACCCCACAGCATATACTATGGCCACTTCCAAACCTGGCTGCACTGCTGGAGAATCAGGCGCGTGCGACACCCATGGGGATGTACCCCAACCCCCAAATCACACATACTAGCTACATCCTTCTGACAGATGATCATCCTGTACCTTGATTTCCCTCTGTAGAATGTGGGTTACTGCATATGCTTGTAGAGTTGTTGTGAGGACTCACTAGCTAATGTGTGCATTGGGGGTTCACAGCAAAGGCTGGGCCACCACAAGCATCCCTGGGCCTGTGACAATGGTGAAGGAAAGAGGGGAGGGTGGCATGGCTGATCTTGCTAGAGAAGGGGTAAAGGCCAGAAAGCACACTGGGGAAGCTGTGCGCCACAGCAAGAAGGCTGGACTGGAATTTAAACACTCCAAAGTGTTCTCTGCATGTGAAGGCCACATCAATTTCAAGGAGTGAGCTCCTGCAGAAGGGCACACACAAGCGAAGGGGTTGGTGGGGATGCTCCAAAGCTTGTAATCATCCCAGCACACAGTGATCCCTAAAGTGACATGCTACTACCACCACCATCATCGTCATCACAGTCCATCTGCCTAAATCCAGAGAGTGTGAGGGATCCACCCTTCCACCTAACTGCAGCAAGGAATTGCTGCCCACTACACTGCTTCTGAGTGGAAGACTGACCACATGCAGGGAGCTTGCAAACCTTCTAGGCACAACCCTTAGGCTTCTAATCCCAAAGAATATCCTGGGGATCTCAGACACTCATACTTCCAGCTCTTTCCTGAGGCAGATGCTGTACGGGGACCTTGACAGGGACACCAAGTCCCAAGTCTGCCTGGGCAGTGAGGTCAGTGCAAGGCTCAGGGTCAGAGCCAAGGCCCTTCCTTGGATCTCATGCTTCCTGGAGCAACACTGTGGTGGGCAATGACATGCCTTCCAGCCCTCATCCTTGACCACAGCTTACAGCCTGTAACCCCGGCCTGGCCTCTTTCCCTCTGGAGATGCCACTCAAATGGCAGCACCAGTCAAAGTGAGCAAGCAGTACTTCCTGGGGCAAGCAAGTCCATGATGTGAGCGCTGTTGGGCGAAGGCTATTCAGTGACCCGCCCATGAGCAGTCCCTGTGGGTGCAAACACCTGCTAGTATCCCAGGCAGGACACCTCTGAGATTCCTCTCCATAGTCTGACTGTGGGAAACTGACCGTTAGCCTCATGAAAAGAGGGCACAGTGAGACCCCCACATTAGCTCTGGGCTCCAGAGAACAAAAAGAGATAGATAGGAGATTGCAAGTAGATAGCAACCCTAGTGGGGGGGAGTCAGAGCCCCCCTCTAAACAGGGTCCATTGCTCCCTCTGTCCTTAGTCAACACCCCTGCCAGGTCTCTCTCTAGGCTCCTCTTGCCCTACAACTTGTCCACTCACTTACCACCCCACAGTCCTGCTCTGGGTCCACTCCTGAAAACATGGCTCAGGGAGGAGACAGCAGACCTAGGGAGCCCAGCATCTGAACGGGTATGAGAAGACAGCGACACCTCTCAGGAACCTCCGCAACCCAAAATACTGACTGAGAAAGTTCCTTTTCTGGTCAATTTGGTGCTGGAAGGGAAATACTGCCACTGTGGCACTCCATCCCCCGTGCACAGTCTCAGCAGGCCAGCACCTGCCCTGAGGCTAGCACCACTAACTCAGAACCAAAAGCTGGCTCAGAACTCCCCCTCTGGGACAATTCCTGTGTGCCACCCCACATCAGGTACAAGACGTGCCCATACACTGCAGACACTGATTCAGGAGGTCTAGCTCTATTGGGCATCATCTGTGCACACACACATGTGACAGACAGACAAGATGGGACGGTGCTGCTGCCACACACACTATCTACCAAGGCCAGAGCATCCTCCACCTGGCTGTAGCACCCTGAGCGTGTGAGCTTCTGCAGGCAACTAGCCTCCTGAAGACCATGAGCAGCACCCAGGGCCTAGGGCAGGGCGACACCAGGATTCCGTGGTCCCTGCCATCACATCTGGGCAGTCTGGATGAGGCTCCTTGCCCTGAAGGGCTGGATACCCTGTTTTGTGGAACAGAAGTCTAAAGGATTCTGCCACCTTTGGCTCCATATGATAGCCATCTGTCCTTCCTTTTGGCTGTTCTCTATGGCTTCCCAAACACACCTCCAGGTCACCAGGGAAGAAACAAGGTGAGCAATGCTCATCTCCTGGCTGAAGGGAAGTATAATTTTCTAGTTCGAGTCTCAGGGCTCACATTCCACTCACACAGTACTGTGGCATGGTTGATTCTTGACCAGTCAGAGTCTCCATGTACCTGACCAGAAATGTCATGGTGTGACGGTAATACTTACCCCAAGGATGCTGAGAGGCCTGCACGGGTCTCTGGCCCATGGCCTGTATGCCACCAGACTCAAGCGGTTCCCTAGCTGAGCTTCCTTCTGCTTCAGCCCAGCCTGAGAGACCACATGTAGCATAAGCCCAAGCAAGACTTACCTGGTCTTTAAAGAAACCGGAGAGCAGGTGGCTACCGGCTTCAGTCACCAAGGGGGACAAGGAAGTCTCCAGCAACTGTGCCAGCTCTGATCCTGCCCCTTGCCCACCCCTTGCTCCTTTCCTAATCCACCTTATCTAATGGAGAAAGGGGCCTTGGCAACACACCCCGGTGAGCAGAGATGTGCCTCCTAGCTGGCTGCCCAGCCTGTCCATGCATACTGACCTCCAGCCGCAGCCCGGCCAGGTGCAGGCGAAGGGCTTCTCGCCTGTGTGCCGGCGCAGGTGGGCCTTGAGGTGGCTACTCTTGGTGTACATCTTGCTGCAGCCGGGGAAAGTGCATTTGTGCATTTTGAGAAGTTCTGCTGCTGGGTTCTTGGGGAACTTCTGACCCACAAGGAGGCCAGCAGGGCCAGGACCTAGGGATCCTGAACCAATAGGTTTGGCAGCGATGGGCACAGGCGCAATACGCACAAACTTGGAGGGCAGGTTCAAGTTGGAGGATGGTACCACTTGAGGCAGGAGTGCAAAGGTCTGCCCCTGGATGTTAACCAGGAGCTGGGCGACCTTGACACTCTCTGGGGCCTGCCCTGGGGAGGCTGGCCCTGAACCTGCCTCCTGCTTTACAGCGACGGGCTGGATCTGCAGCAGCACGGGCATGGGGCCATCACGTGCTGGCCCCTCACCAGCACTTTGGGCACCACCCCCACTGGTGCCAGCTGGTGGTGGGGTACAGCGCTCTCTCCCACCAGACTCTGGGTGGAGGTGGTTCCGGTGTGACCCAGCGGAGAGCTGGCCGCAGGCCTCCAGGTCCCTGCTGCTGTTCTCTGGAGCCTCCTTGACCTCAGCCTCCATGTTCTCTTCCAAGAATTCTTCAATCTCCTCCAAGGTAGGCTGGAAGGGTCTGGAGACGTCATCAGGGTCTCCTGACAGGAATTCGGGGAAGCAGAAATGCTCCCCTTTCACAGGCACAGAGGCTCTCCTCCATGATCCCCAGGTCACAGGGCCACCGCTATCTCCGACACCTCCACCGCCACCACCACTGCCCAGTGTGGCCTGAGACAGGAGGAAATCCAAGATGCTGTCCTGGGCCTCAGGGCCTGGACCTGAGCCGTAGCAGGAACAGAAGGCTTGTGAGTCAGGGCTGGCACAAGAGCAGGGGCTGGAGACATCGCTGTCATCCTCAGAGATGGGAGAGGGCAACATGTGGTATGGTCGCCGGCTGGCCAGCCTATCACCCAGGTACCCCATTGAGCATTTTGGTGACGAGAAGGTCTCGTCCACTGGAAGCAAGTGGTCCACCATGCTGGCTTGGCCGAGCCTGTGGTGGCTGCAGAGGGAACAAGGGAGGTCTGGTTAGAAGGACTGCATGCTCACTGGTGCCTCGCAGCCCCCACCCTCGGGGTTGCCGGCTCAAGGCCTCCTGTGGCCAAATGTCCAGACCCTGCTTCCATCCCAAGGGAAAATGGGGCCGGCAAGTGTGCTTTCAGAAATTGCATCACCCTGTTTGCAAAAGAGCCCTCTCCAGGCCCGTTGCACAACCCAGGGCACTTCTGGTTTCAAACATTTTCCAGAATGATTCTGGAAAGGAATAAAACAAGGAATGCTCTTGTCTGTGAACAGCTGAGTCCAAGGGGGAAAGGAGGTCAGGGCGAGGAGGCCCTGCAAGTGGCAGGACCTAAACTCTGCCCTCTACCTGGAGCTAGAGAGGGGGTGAGAAGGAAAGTGGCCATTTGCACTCTGAGCCCAGGCTTCGGAGGCTTCTGAGCGAATAAAAAGCACAGGCTGCTTGTTAGATGTTCACTTCAGATTTTCAAAATGAACTGTGAATGCAAGCACAGCGTTCCCAGAACTGAATGGGACACGTGTGTATCTGAGCTGCCTGTACTTTAGCCTGGTAGCTATAATGTGGAGGGGAAAAAAAGGTTAGAGGCCACTAAGTGCCTGCCTGCTTGCCTGCCTTTACAATGTTTCCCTACAAACTTCCAGTCGAGTTCCAGAATCACCTTTCTCCTCTACAACTAGGAGAGGAGACACATAGCTGAGCAAAGCATTCCCTCCATGGCGCCTAACGCTTTCCCGCCATGATGGACAAGGTCCAGCCCCTGGTGGCCATGAGGCTCCAGAAGGTCTGAGAGCCCAGTCCGTGGGTAATTTCCTGGGACCTCACAACCTTCGCGCAGGATGAGGGGGTGACATTTGCCCTTGGCCGATGTGTGGGAGCAGAGCCTCCTGTCCTCCCCCACCCCACCTCTCCTGTCTGGGACACTCACCGACTTGGGGAAGCTCAGCAGATGCCCGTGTCCCCTCTTGGCAGCACACTCTGCTGTATCCCCAGCACTCAGCACCACACCAGGTACCCAAGAAGGGCTCAGAGAATGTGGACAGAAAGGAGAGGGAAAGCTGTGTCCTCCAAAGCCAAATCCCATGCTAGGTCTGGCGACCAAGGAGAGTCAACAGTATCTGGCTGGGATGGGGCCACCTCTCTGGACCTTTGTCCCCGCCCATTGACCACGGCTGGCTGTGTGATTATCAAGACTGGAGAAGGGGAATGCGCAGAACTGTAGAGTCCATAGTCTCTGCACCCACATCCTGTCCATCATCTCCACAGGTCCACTCCACAGCCTGGCACCTGGCACTGCCCAGCAGCCAAGAAGCCAGAGTCATTTTGCTCCCCTGGGTCTCAATTTCCCCAACTGTTCTATGCCCTCAGTGCTCTCTGAGTTTCTCTCTTGCTCCAGGGAATAGAGGCAAGATCTGAGCCCGAGGGTAATCCTGCCAGGAGGCCATCTGGGTTTAAACACTCAGCTGAGAATCTACACGCTCTTTACTAAGGCAGGTGCTGAGCAGGAATCAAGTGCCAGACAGTGTGAAGGGCAAAGGTGCGGGGCCCACGCCTCGTCTGCAGCTATCAGCTGCGTGACCTCAGGCAAGTGGCACGACTTCTCTGTGCACACATCTGGGTGCTGCCAGTGTGACCCGGCTCCTAGGCTACGTGCACACCCAAAGAGCTCATGTATACCGGAACACTTATTAGGATTTGGACAGTCAAGCAAACACAGGGTGCATGGTATCCCAGGACCTGGAACAGAGCCACCTAAGATCTCCTGAAATGACATGATCACAGCTGGACACCCCACAACACCTGACGATCACACTGTTTTCAAATGTGATGGTGGTCTCCAGACTCCATTGTTAAAAGGATAGAAACCAGTCTGCTGTAAGTACAAACAGCGGTGCTGGTGAGCAGAGCGGCTCATACTCGGAATCTCAGCACTCAGGAGACAGCCTGAGTTCAAGGGCAGCTATGTGAAGTCATACTGAGACACGGAAGCGGGGCAGGAACAAGGTAGCGAACACAGGTACAAAAAGATGACGGCAAAGTGGAACTACACAGAAGAATCTCCCTCCCGTCATAAAAATATTTCTGATTCCTCCAGGGCCCAGGGCACCAGCACCCTGCCCACCCACGCTGCCCCTCCAGCTGCTTCAGCCTGGCTCATCTGCACTAATAGAGCCTGGGCCTTGGCACCAACAACTCCTCTGTGGAAGTCCTGACTCTCTCCAAGCGTTTCAGGTGGGAGCTCATTATTTAGATATTTCAACTCAGAAGTCACTTTTCCTTGGACAAATCACCCGGGATTATATCCTTCACAGCAGGCACCACTGTGAGACCTGTCTATGCTCTGCTTCCCCACCAGAATACGAGCGGTTCTGACTCTTCCGTACAGGCCAAGATCTAGAGTCAAGAAACAGTCCTTAACTGAATCCAGGAGTGGAGAGGCCCCAGTCAGTCAACAGGATCTTAAAACAGAACTGAGCAACCCCGGGACACTGAGGCATTGAAGACCCAGGGCTGAAAGTCTGAGTGCCAGCGCTCAAGCCGGTCCCTGAAAAACAGCAGCACGTGGCGCAGCCAGAGGCGCAGGCAGCGTGCAGGGGGAGGGGGCACCCGGTTCTGGGCACGGTCCCTGGCCGGCCGCTGGACTCCGCCCCCTCTCCTAGCCGGCCAGGCCTGCTGTTTATCCTCCCGGGGACACAGCGGCTGTAGGAACAACATGTAATTGATAACAAGCCGAGAGCCGGCCAAGGGCTAGCCATTGGGTCAGCGTGCAAATCACGGGGGTGGCAAATGGGGGCCGCTCTTCAAAATAAGAGTCTCCTTCTTGAGCAGTCCTAAGGCCCCAAAGTTACTGCCATTCTCGCACCTGTAGGGCGGTAGGGGCTCCCCATGGTCGAGGAAAAAAACATATGAAGGACTCAATTAAACATCTGGGATTTCACCTTCGCATACCATAAGAGAAAACAGCCCTTGTACCCTGCTGGCGAGAGGGTTTCCAAGAAGGGTGGCCTGCCCTGCTCCGCGGCTGCTACCCTCAGCCATCTCATCGGTAATGTTTGGTCAAAGAGGCCTGGGGACTCTGCCTGGGGAATCGGAGCAGAAGCGCAGGAACGCTGCGCTGCGGGTGCGCGCAAATGGGTGTGAGTTTGTGTCGTGTGACTGCGTGTGTGGGGCGCAGTGCAGCCGTGCGGGTGTCCGCCAGGTGCCCGCGCGTGGGTGTCCACCCGTGGGTGTGAAGTACGCAGGGAAGGAGGTGGGCCAGACTCCTGCGCACGGCTTCGGAGAGCACCTTACCCTCCGCCCGGTGCCCCCCTCCGCGTCCCCTCTTAGGCCACCGCTGCTATGACCGACAGTAACCTCTCCGCCCCTCGGTCGCCAGGCCCCGCCGGGCGCCGCCATATGGGAGCGCAGATCCAGGAGTGCCACGGACGCGCGTGGGCTCCGCGGGCAGGAGCTGCGCACACGGGGTTCGCCCTCCTCGGGCCCCGCGCTCTCACACGGGGGTTCCCGCATTCCCCGGGCCCCGGCGCGCAGCTCGAACAGCGCGTGCCAGGGGACGGCCCGCGATCCCCCGGGCGGACCCACGCGGCCGCGGTACCCCGTGCGTCTCCCACCTGGACTCGGCGTCGCGTGGCGCGGCCTCGCGCGTGCGGCCCGGCTCCGTATGCGGCCGCGCGTCCAGCGCTCCTGGCCGCAGCCCGCGCTCCCTGCGGCCGAGCTGGGCGCTCGCCGCTCGCCGCTCTCCGCGCTCTCCGCCGCTCACGTGACGCCGCGGGCGCCGCGAAGGCTCGCAGGAGGCTCGGCCTCGGGCGCGCGCCCCATTGGCTAGGGCTGCGCGTCACGCGCCCCGCCCCGCCCCGGCCGCGCCCTCCCGCAGCCCACGCGCTCGCGGGCCTCTGCGTGGATTCGCACTAGGTCCTCCGGTGCGCACGGGAGACGGGCCTAAGGACCCCACGGAAAGCCCGCACAAACCTGAAGTGCAGGCCACGTGGGGCCTCGTGAGCAGAATCATCCCCGCAGCCCCCTCCGCATCCCTATCAAGGCCGGATCTAGTAGGACCGTGTCTAAAGGAACCATTTGTAAAAATACATCTGCTCTTTTCTCCAGCGGTCATGGTTACCCACGGGAATGCGCGCTCGCTGCGCTGCCCTTGGCCTCTGCGACTGACTGTCCGCGGAGGCTTGTGACAGTGCAGGCGCCTCCCCCAAAGACCGCAGGGTGCTCCCGATCTGCAGAGGGAGTTCCAGACTTCAGTCCCAAGCCATCCTGGGCCGCTCTTGCACCGACTTAATGAGGAAAGTGAAGCCCTAGAAAACACGTGAGCAGAGGGAGCTGGGTACTCTGCAGTGCCTTTTAACCCACACTATACCTTGTTCCTCAGCCAGCATGAAGAAACCCGTTGAGAGAAAGCATGGGCCTTCCTAGCCACACATAGATAGAGGACCAGGCAAAGCCAGGTGGGTCTGCCTAGGGGGCTTCTTACAAACACCTAGGACATTTGGACAGACCTTCTTCGTGGCATTTGTTACCTGATACTGGTAGGTGGCCAACCGTTCCCCCTGCTTTTCCCAGCGGTTCGTGCTGGAGCCAGAATTTGTAGCGCCAGCAGGTCTGGGCCCCCTTAATCAAGGATCTGGGGGCCCTCCAGGTCAGTGCGAACGACCCACCAGTTAAACTGAGTCTTAGCCAGAGCACTTGGGGCAGCCTGTGCTCATTGCAAGCCCCTGGTCATCAACTTTCTGATCTTAGACAAGGTCCCCCCTGCGGCTGGGGCATTCTGCCGCTAGGGCTAGCAAGCAAAGCAGGTGGCATTGGCTAGTCTGTAAAGTTGATTGATCCCAGCTAAGGGCAGGGTCAGGCTGGGCCAGCACACTTCTCCACTGCACTGCCTCCGTTGGGCTCTGCATTCCTCTCACTCTGTCCAATGTCTCTCACCCCCTAGGGAGAAGTGCAGCCAAAGGTCAAAGGCTCAACAGCAAAGGTGTAGCTGAGCAGCCTTGGCCCAAAGGGAAGATGCCCCAGCTGTCCAGAAATCCATGGGAAGCTTAGGGCATTCTGCCTAACCCTGAGTCAGATTAGGCCCCCTTGCTTCAGAACCTTCTGGAAGCTCACTCACAGGTAGTATATATAACCCAAGCTTTCTCAGTCTCTCTTGGGTCCCTTTCATTCGCCTGACCCTGTCTTCTTGCTCATGTTACTCCAGCCACATGGTCGCCAACTTCCCAGGCACAACTTCAGGACCTTTGCATATGCTGCTCCCCCTACCTGGGTATGATCTGACCCCAACACTCAACGTGGCTCTCTCCTCCAGGGTTTATAAGTGATACCTTCAAGGTGAGCCTGCTTTTGCACTACCTCTTCCTTCCCCTATTTTCCTATCCAGTTTAACAGTTCTGGATACTTATCTTCTAATTTATTAAAAAGTTTCATTTTCTTCTGTGTGCTCTTGTCTCCTGAAAAGAATGTAAGCTGCACAGACAGAGATTTCTAGATATTCAGAAGCAGAGTTTGCATGGCCAACACCATGTAGAAGCCTGTAATTTTAGGACATGGGAGCAAAGGCAGGATCCCCCGAGCAAGCTGGCTGCTGGGCTAGCTGGGATTGGTGAGCTCCACGTTCGACCAGAGACCCTGCCTCAATGAATAAAGTGGAAAGAAGTAGAGAAAGACACCAAATGTCAGCTTCAGGCCTCTACATGCATACATACATATGTGATGAGTGCCCGCCCTCAACATGCATACTCACACCACACACATAGAAAAGAAATTAAACAGGGTTCCAGGGATTTACCCTAAACAGAACAATTTTTGGGAAATCAGAACAATTTTCTTGTAAGAGACCAAGCAAACAAACAAGCAAACAAACAAAAAACTTCAAGCAGAACCTTCCAGAGTGCGCCTTCATGTCTGCTATGCTCCCTACCTTCTTCCTTCCCCAGCAAGGCCTGGCAATCCATTCCTCCTCCCACAGCAGTCAAGTCCCATGCCAGCTTTAGCTCCCACAGCCTAGATACCTCTCCCTGGGCATCACAGTGCATGGCCTGGATCAGAGTCTGAATGCAAGGCATTCCTGTTGACGAGGGAATGAGACCCAGGGATCCTGATCACCCAAAGGCCTCTGGGAGCTGATGTACCCTCTTTTCCCACCATCTAGAAGGAAAAACTCCCACATACAGAAGGGAGGATTTATTTGCTTATTTTCAGAGTTGGAGCCAGATGCTAGGGTCTCAGGCTTGCTAGGCAAGCTCTCCCTGATGCTCCATTTCCACACTCACTAGAGAGAAGGAAAAGACAACCAGACAATAGGAATTCTCGATGGGAGACCTGGGTGGGGCAGAGATCTCACAGCAGCAGAAACATCCCATGCACCATCCCATTCAAAGAAATGCCTCATAGAAAAGTCCAGAAAGTAGGTGGTGATGGCACACACCTTTAATCCCAGCACTTGGGAGACAGAGGCAGGCAGAACTCTGTGAGTTCAAGGCTAGCCTGATCTACAAAGCAAGTTCCAGGACAGCTAGGACTGTTACACAGAGAAACCCTGTCTCGAACAATAAAAAAAAATTAAAAATGAGCTGGGCGATGGTGGCACACACCTTTAATCCCAGCACTCAGGAGGCAGGCGGATCTCTGTGAGTTCAAGGCCAGCCTGGTCTACAAGAGCTAGTTCCAGGACAGGCTCCAAAGCCACAGAGAAACCCTGTCTCGAAAAACCAAAAGTAAATAAATAAAAAAATGAAAAGAAAGGAGAGGCCAGAGAGGGTGCTCAGCTCCTAGTCTCTGGGAATCTTTAACTTCAAGAACAATCTTTTGGCAGTGGAATGACTTTTATTTCTTCAAATTTGCAGAGTTTTTGTTTTTTGTTTGTAACAAGGTATTGCTATAGATCCCAGGCTCTCTTGGTATCCTCCTACTCTACCTTATTTTTGAAAGCTTAATTTAAAAAAGATTTATTTATATTTTCTGTGTATGAATGTTCTGTATGTGCACCACATGCATGCAGTGCCCACGGAGGCCAGAAGAGGATGTAAGACCCCTGGAACTGAAATTACAGACAGTTGTGAGCCACTATGTGGGTGCTGGGAATCAAATCCAGGTTCTCTGCAAGAATAGCCCATCCTTTTAAATTCTGAGCCATCTCTCTAGCATCATGTATTTTAATTTTAAATACCCCTTTAATAGAAAAACTTACATTGCTTTTAAAAAGAAATAAAATGGATATAAAATATGTTATTTGAGCCAGGCGGTGGTGGTGCACGCCTTTAATCCCAGCACTCGGGAGGCAGAGGCAGGCGGATCTCTGTGAGTTGGACGCCAGCCTGGTTTACAAGAGCTAGTTCCAGGACAGGCACCAAAGCTACAGAGAAACCTTGTCTCGAAAACAAACAAACAAACAAAAAAACAAAAACAAATAGAATATGTTATTTGAGTATCATATGGCTTTGCCTGTAAAACCACCTAGTACTGAGTCCTTTGGGGGTGTTGATATTTTCTTCATGTTTTCTCACACATTTCATACATTTTATTAATATATATTTGATTTTAGAGTCCTTTCTTTACTTTTTCTTTTTTATTGTTGCTTTAGAATTGCTATACTTTCCTCCCCTTAATAGTTGCTATTTAATCTAGTGCCTAATGCATTTAAGGTAAGTGCTCTATGTCACTGAGCCCCAGACTCAGAGGTATATCCTTTTAACAGGAAAATAGAAGTCATTCTCCTTGTCAGGCACATATTCTTCTATTATTTCCTTCTTTCCTGAGATATATTTATGACCAGATCCCTCCTGTTCAGACCTCTACTCAAATGTCACATGAGCCCATGGCTTTCTTGGTCGCCTGGTCTAAAAGAGTGTCTGTCTGCCCTGCTCTCTGATCTCTGGCCTTGGTTCATCTCATTTCATGGTTCTCGTTTTCTAGTTTTTACTTATGTGTCATTGCCTATCTTTCCCACAAGTCGACAAGCTCTTGAAGGTCATGGATTTAGACTGGAGACAGAGTTTTTGCCTGACTTGTGGGGCCCGGGTTTGATCTCCCGGCACAGCACACACGTGCAAGCACACCTTCTCACGGATAATAAAATAAAGGACGTGTATCTTGGATTGACATTCTCCTGGTTAGCTTAGCTTCATTCCCTCTCCCATGCACATGTCCCCAGATCCAGTTGCACCCCAAAACCTGCAGCCCTCCCCCTGACAGCTTCTGACAATGGGGACCTCATCCTGCTGGCTTCTTCCTGCAGAGGCAGACCTCTGAAGCAATGCAGGTGGGCTCAGCAAGAGTCCCGTGGGGTACTGGCCAGGGCTTGTCTTGCGTGGGATGCCTGCTTCCCTGGCAGCTCACTTTGTTACTGCATGAGCAAGCATGAAGCTGCAAGTCTAGGACGAGGTGTCACGGGAAGGTTTCCCAAGACCTTCCTCCTTGGCTTGGAGACATGGTCCTCTTCTCGCCCAGTTCCTGTATGGTCTTCCCTGTGTTTGTCTGTGTCCTGATCTCTTCTCCTAAGGATTCCATCCCAGTGGCTTTTTAAAAAAAAAAATCCATCTTTGAAGATCCTGTCTCCAGAATACAGGTTTTCTGAAGGACTGGAGTTAGCACCATGACATTGCATTGGGAGGGACATTCAGCTCATGACTCTTGAGTCCCTTGGGTAAACAGCTCTCCTAAAGCTGCCTCACCTAGAGCCATTTTAAGTAACCCCAGTCCAGTTACCCAAGGAAGGTTGAGGCCACACTGCACACTGCCTGCCCCCACCCCCACATGGCCCACATGGGTTGGCAGTCCAGGGGTCCTGCTGGCTGGGAGTTCTCAGCCAACAGCCACAAAACAAGCCCCTGTCCAAGTTACCCTGATGTTCAAGGCTCTATTCAGTTACATCCATGCCAAGAGGCCTCTTGCCCCACCTCAGGGAGGAAGTTGATATGGGTAGCAAAACAAGGGTCTGGGTGTTCTGCCTCATTTCAAGCCCTGCTCCTGAGCCTTGGGTATATGTTTCCAGGCAAGTCGCAACCCTTCCATTCTTCCATTCCTGTCTGAAAATGAGAATGGCCCTGAGGTGTCTGGATCCCCGAGGAAACTCATTCAGAACCCCTGTGCAGAGGTCTATGGGAATATTGTCAATCAGAGCCTCAGGAGATGTACCTTTGGAACCCACACGGTCTCTCCTAGTGTCCCAGCTGAGAACAGAACTTGGGTGCTGCCTGGCTGTTCTGCTGGGCACAGGGATCTTACACAACTGATGGAACTGTAATGCCGGGGCTCCCTGCCCAGCACTCTCCAGGCCGCGCTACTGTCTGAGGCTTCCTGTCTATCAGCCCTGCATCCTGGCTGGTGCTGTTCTGCTAGTTAACTCCTCTCTCCTGAGTCTCCCAGACATTGCCCCTGTAAACTCCCACAGGTCCTTCCCCAGGGCATCTGCTTCTCTAAAGACAGAGTGAATGCAGGGAGCCATTCTGTGGCTTGCTCAGGAATTGAGTGAATTACATACCAAACCTTTGAAAAGCGCCTGGAAGTAGAAGCTTTTGAGCTGGGGCCACAGCTCCTTCCTGTAAGCCAGTCTCTTACTGTGTGTAGAGGTCTGATAAACAGTAAGTGTCTGAGGTCATATGTCACTCATCTGCATGTTCCTGCTGACATCCCCTTGTGCTTGATAAATGCATAATTACCACACTGCAAATAATAATAAAATGTGTACTTAAAGAGTCGGTCTACAACTAAATTAACGAATCTACTCAGTAGGCAACTAGACTAATTTATTGCAAAGATTTATTTTTATTTCACATGTGTGGGTGTTTTGTCTGCATGTATGTCTATGCACCATGTGCATGCAGTACCCATGGAGGCTGGAAGTGGGTGTCCAATCCCCTGGAACTGGAGTTTACAGATGGTTGTGAGCCTCCATGTGGGTGCTGGGAACTGAACCCAAGACCTCTGCAAAAGGCTTCTTAGGGCCTGGAGTGTGCTCCACTTCTGCTGACCTCAGGCCCTTTGCACCACTGTTTCCTTTTCTCCATCACCTCTACATCCCTTAGGTCAGAGCTGACATTTTCCCAACCTCCTTTATAGCTAGTACCTCTTTTTCTAAGCATTTTTCTAGGTTCGTAATGGTCCGTTAATTAGTGTGTTCGTTAATTAATCCTTGTCTCCCATAGTGGCATTGCCAATATTGCTCAGTCTCCTGTTCTTAGAACTTCTAGTTCTCAACAGAATGACCCCCCCCAAAAGACTGTGTCTCTCGACACCCCTGTAGCTGGCAGAAGTGAGGGTGGAAGCTCTGGGTTAGCCTACTCGTGCTTCTTCAAAGGTAGGGACCAGGAGAACTCTCTGGGGCTAAGGAGACAAGGCCATAGTCTGGAGACGAGATGCCAGGGGAGAAGACTGTAGACAGCTCCTACAGGGCATATGCTTCACCAGGCGGGCTCTCAGGACACTGACAGAGATATGACGCGTTAAGCCAACATTGCTTTGAGTCTCTGTTGCAAATGATTAATGGCTACCAGTAGTCTCTGAAGCGCAAGGATCTGGCTTAGGGTTCTTGGCTTGGGATGGCTTGAGTGGCACCTAGTAGAGCTCTGGTTTTGGACTTTTCCCCAGGTTACTGAACTGCAGTCTGGTGCTCCCTTGGTATTGGGCAGCAGCACTGAGCACAACTCCCTGTCAGCTGCCTGACAGAGGCTATGAATGCAGGGGGCTAGGTGAAGGGGTTGGGTACAGGGTGATTTATGCAAGGTGCTGTATGCCAAGCGCTATGTGCAGAGCTATTTATGCAAGACGCTGAATGCAGAGTGCTATGTGAGGGTACAGGAACTGTGTATAAGGTACTTTGGTACAGATGCTGTGGGGTGTTATGTAGAGAGTGTTGTGTTCAGGGTTCTGGATACAGGTGCTGTGTGCAGTGTGTTGTGCTACGCTGCTGAGTGAGGCTGCTCCATATATTAGGTGTACTCAATACACTTTCTACTTTGGGGAGTTTGTCGGGAGGGGATCCTGTTGTGTCTGAGGTCTGCCCATGAGGGACCAAGTCTGTTTCCTAGTCATCTCCCAGCCAGATTGGTGGGATGGGCTGCACATTGCAGAGCAGCAGTGCAGTCAAATGCAGTAACAACCTCTTTATCTTCCACTCCGGAGAAGCTAGAGGATGGAGCTGTGTGACTCAATGAGCTGTGCTGGCAGTGGCAGACAGGAGGTAGTAGGCAGGAAACACACCTCCAGGTCATTGACAGAGCCTCTGAGTTCTTTCTGAGAAGCTTGTATGAATCCCCAGTTGATACAGTAAGTCACTCTCCTGAGTGCCCATCATATGCCAGGCACAGGGCCAAGAGCCAACAGAGGTGTGTCCTATATGCCAGCCTGGTCCCAATGCTTGACAAATTCTGCCTCACTTATCCAACCCAGTGTCCCTAGGATGTTGGTGCTGTCCTATAGGCATGGACATAAGAGTTCATAGGAAGAGCTGGCACCATCAGGACAGGAGTGAATTCCTGTCTGCGTAAAGTGTGATGGTACCATGAAAACTCAACTCAAAGCCTGGCTGGCAGAGTCTGCCTAAAGACTCACATGGCAATGACATGTAGGTGACAGGAGAAGAATCCTGAGCCCAGACCTGTTTGACCTACTGGGAAGGAGCTGAAGTCTTGGTCAGAACTGAAAATGCATCCAAATGCCACCTCTAGGCCCCAGCATGCCCTCCCGAGCCATATAGCATGGGCCTACTTGGTGACAGTGACTCTCCCCTCCCTGACTGAAGGGAGACTTAACATAGGTCTGTCATGCCAACCTCGGGCTGACGTTCCCACCAACCTTGTCTAGGCCACCTGTTCTGTAAGCCCAGCAGAGCCAAAGTACTGCCATCCTCATCAAATCAGCCGTGCCAGCTGCCAAAAGATCACCACAGCTGGGCTTGTTGACTGTTGATGCTGCCTCATGGAGGGCGGGGAGGGTCATGGGACCCTAGTCAAAGTAGCCAGTCCCACCTCCCAGCTAGTTATATGCAATTCTGCCCTAATTGGTAAGTGGCCTGGAACAGGGCTGGAGTATGTAAGTGGGGAAGAGTTTCCATCTATACAGCCATTGGGGAATCATCAACCCTGATGGTTGCAGACCTTTAAAATTAGACACACCTAATAGATACCTTTAAAGTGTGCCTGCTTTAAGGTCAGTCATGCTCCTGCCCGTAACCCCTCACCTATATTCCGTAGGTAAGCCGTGTAAAGTCATTGGTTCCCCAGAGTGAACTTTGGTGCCATCACTCCTCTGTTTGCTGCAGGACCTTAAGAGGTATAGTAGGTGTTTCCGTCTCTGAGGAAAGAATTTTCGTAACACCAGTTCTTAAGGGACTGAGGGGTGTCTTGGAGTTGTTGAGGAGGGGACCCTGGAGATCTGGAGATGGCATCTCCCCGTCCCAGCCCAACACTAGTCATCTCTCAGCTACTAGGGGGAGTTCCAATGCTGGTTCAGGCAGAGGAGGGCAGGGTATGCAGGTCGCTTCTTGCTCAGGGAGACTTTAACCTCGTTTCTGGTTGAAGAAAGACAAAGCCAGACTCTTCCTCTAACTAACTCTTTTAAAATGACAACACTGAAACCGGGTTAAACTGGCTTCTCCACAGCCCACCTATGCTCTGCACGTAGCTGCCACATACAATCAGGAACCAACTTGAAGACATGACCAGGTGTTCCGCTAGACTTCCAGCAAACATGTTTTTCCTGCCATTTGAGAAAAAAACAAGACAAATAACAACAAACCCTCTCATCGGCTGTGGCCCGTGTGTGCAGTAGACTGTTGCTTGTCACCTCAAACAGATTTTTTGTTTGTTTTAAAGCACCGGGGATGGAACTCAGGGCCTCATCTCCAACCTTCATGTGTCAACTTAATTCAAAATTTAAAAAGACCATTTTATAAAGCTTAAGGTGGAAAAAATGTGAGCCTGTCCTGGTGCAGGAGAATTGTCCGTATTCTGTCAATCATGATTTAAATAAACACTGATTGGCCATTAGCCAGGATGTATGGGTGGGACAACCAGATGGGAAGTAGAGGTGAAGCAAGGAGAATAGAATTCTGGGAAGCAGGAAGCTCTCTTGGCATTCCTGTCTGGACCACCGAAGAAGCAGGATGTGACCTGCCACGCTGAGAAAGGTACTGAGCCATGTGGCTAACATTGATAAGAATAATGGGCTATGTACGCTAATAAGAGCTAATAAGAAGCCTGAGCTAATGGACCAATCAGTTTATAACCTAACATAGACTTCTCTGCATGATTTTCTTTGGGACTTGCCAGCTGTGGGCTACCGGGCGGGACATAAACCCCAACAAGCCCGCCCTCATGTTACACTGTCCTGGGTACTCATGCTGGTAATCTCAGCAAGTGGGAGGCTGAGACAGGAGGATTGCTATGAGCTCAAGGCAAGCCAGGGCTACTAATAAGATCTTGTCTCAAAGAGAAAGAGAGATAGGGAGGGGGAAGAAAGAAAGAAAAACTGTGACACAAACTCTATGCAGTTCTACCTAAAAAAACAAACAAACAAACAAACAAAACAGAAAAGAACGAGAGGTTCAGCAACTTGTACCAGTGACGTTAACCAATATTTACACTGAGATCTCGGCGTGAGTCATCTCTCCAGTGCCTCCACTCACATTTCTGCATGTTTCTACAATGGACATGCCTTACTTAAAAATAGAACCAATAAGATAGTTTTACTGTTTTTTTAATCATATAAGAGTTATTTATATGTTATTTTTAAATAGCCTTTTTTTATGAGTGTAGAAGTAATATTGTCCTGCCTGGTGCCATATGCCAGAAATCATGTACTCTGGAGGCAGATCAAGTGCCACATGCCAGAAATCATGTACTCTGGAGGTGGATCAGTGAGAGGCCAGCCTAGGCTTTGTCAAGAAATTTGTCTTAAACACTTACACGCACACACACTTTCTTATTGTTCAAAATGTCAGGAAATACAAGCACGTATAAAAAGAAAAGTAAATGCGGATGGTCACACCATTGTTAGTTTTCTTACTGCATAACAAAAGAGGCACATTTTGAAGGTAGAGCTCAGCTTTGGAGACTTTTTAAAAATTGTAATCAAAAACATAGGGCAGAGCTAGAGAGATGGCTCAGCGGTAAAGTACTGGCTGCTCCTGCACAGGACCTGGGTTCAGTCCCCAGCACCCACATGGAGGCTCACAACCACCTGTAGCTCTGGTTCCAGGGGATCCAATGCCTATTTCTGGCCTCTGAAGGCACGGCATGTACCTGGTGCATAGATATACATACAGGCAAAACACCCCTACATGTAAAATAAAAATAAATCTTGACAATAAATAATAGTCTAGTTGCTGATAGAAGTAGATTCATTCACTTAGCTGTAGAGCTTTTGTTTGTTTGTTTGTTTGTGACAGGGTTTCTCTGTAGCTTGGGAGCCTAGAACTATTCTTTGTAAATTATTCTGATCTCGAACTCACAAAGATCTGCCTGCCTCTGCCTCCTGAGTACTGGGATTAAAGGCATGCGCCACTGCCACGCAGCTTGTAGACCTGTTTTTAAGTAGATATTTCCTTCTTATTTGCTATGTGGTAATTATGCATTTATCAAGTACAAGGTGATGTCAGCAGGCGCATACAGATGAGTGACATATGGCCTCCGACACCTACTGTCTCTCTGGCCTGGGAGCATTCAAAATCCTCACAATGAGCTACTGGAGGTTAAAAGTGATTCCTCAAGTTCAATTTAGAAAATTCAATTTTACATCACATACAAAATTATAATAAAAAGCCAGACCTTTAGGTATAGGCTTGTCATCCCAGTTATGTGGAGACTGAGGCCTGGTCTACAGAGTGAGTTCAGGGTCACTTTAGGTGACTTAGTGAGACCCTGTCTCAAAATGAAAAATACAGAAAGGGCCAAGGCTGAGGTTGAGAGTCAAGGCTGCTGCTGTGCATGTGTGAACCCAGTGTCCAGTGCCCAGAACAGCAAGTGCAACATCAATTGCAGTAAATATTTTTGGTGTGTATGTTTCTGTATATTTATCTTACTTTGGGATCGGGGGTGTACTGGGGACGGAAGCCAGGGTTACCTTACTTTAAGCATATTTTATGAGTTCCACCCTAATGCCTTTCTGACCCTCCCTCCCTCTTTCCTGCCTTCCTTTTAGAGTCTATCTCCCCACCTACCCACTCATTTCTCTTGAGATAGTGTCTTTTGTAGCTCAGACTGGCCTTTTCTTCTCATGGGTGTGGTTGAGGATGACCTTGTATGACCTCTACCACCTCAGTGCTAGGATTACAGGCATGAGCCATCATGCCCAGTCTATACATTGCTGGGCTGGAACTCAAAGCTTTCCGTATAACAGGCAGGCAAACACTCTGAATCATATTCCCAGCCTCTATCCTGTTTCTTAAAGCGGAATTTGAAGAACAGGACAGTGAACCAAGGGTTTTTCATTGTGACATTCGTATCTCGATTGCTTTCTAGGATCTCCAGTCCTGCATGTCCCTGTCCCAGTGGGCTCCAGGCTTCCTTCTATGTATCTATGTCAGCTCTCAGGGCCATCGCTTGGTAAAAAAGTGACAGCTGATGGCCAATCTTACAAGTGAAAACATGTCACTGTGTTGCTCTGCAATCCCGTAATTGCTAGATGCACATTCCCAGGTGCTCATTTGCCCTTGACTAACATCGTGAGTCCCTAGGGAGGGCCTGTGTGTAGCCCCTTGCAGATCTGGTATCCAGACTTTTCTCTTACCAAGAGCTATGAATTAGTTGTGTGGGAAAGATACTTAAACCCAGTCTTATCTGTGCCCAACATGCTTTTGAAATAGCAAAATTTGTTTACATTTCTAAAACCAAATACAGCCATGGATTCTGCCTTTGGCATCTGCTTAGAAAAAAATCCCTCTGCATCAAAGTCCTGTGTGTGTTTTGTCCCATTGTCCTCCCACAAGGTATTAGCCTACCTCACCCCTGAGACCAGGTGATGAAACCTCTTCTGAGTAGTTGGAATTTTATCCTACCCCAGGCCAAAATCAGAACCTCACCTGTACAGACTGGAGACGCCTGGCTTACCTCCCTCCCCTCTGACCTTGCCTTAGGATGTGTGGGACCTCTAGGTAGTTCCCACCTGCATGAATGGAGGAGCCTCCTGCTGATCGCCCACACAGCCTGAGCCAGAGGCACAGAGGACTCACTATCCCAGGCCAGCATGAGACTGGGGTTGTATAATTCTCCACAGTCAGGGCAGCAAGCACTGACCTCCCCAGAAAGAGGCTTTTTCCTCACGCGCTCAGGCTGTGCCAGGTGCTACAGGGCAGGTGTGTCACATCTCAGGTCTCAGACAAGGAACTTGGAGTCTAAAGAGCACACAGAGAAGCAGGGACCCAGTGAGTGAAGAAGCCAGAGAGTGGCATGCTTCTTCTGCTTCCGGGACAGACTTGTCACCTGGGGACAGTGACACCCAGTTGCAGCTGTCAGGTTGAAGGAGTCCTATGGAACCTTGCAAGGCGATGGGGAAGACTGTTGAGGTTGGGAACAGGAATCAGCACTCCAGAGGCGAGGACAGCCCAAAGGGAGGGGTACTTGGGTTGGCACCCCACTGCTCAGTCTTTGGGCCTGGGGATTGGAGTGATGGTGCAGGAGACAGGTATTTGATAGAGCCACATGTAAGGCCCTGCCCCAAAGTCTGGAGAGAGGCCAGCCTAGCAAGCCAGCACAGCTCTCTGAAGCCCTCACATATGCTTAGCCCTGTCTGTCAAGATGGACATGGTTGTGATATAGACAGGCAGACAGAACAGGACAGAACGTGACAGGTGTTTCCTAGAATGGACTTTGTGTAGAGATCTAAAGGATTCAAGTGCCTAGCTAGGCAGAGGGTCCAGCAAGAAGAGTCCTGGCTAGGAGCCTAGGGTGTGCAAAGGTCCCTAGGCAAGACTGGCTCAAAGGCCGAAGCCTGCGCCAGTGTGGGTGGAGCCTGAGGAGGACACCAGGGAGCAGCAGTGGCTCACTGTGGACACCAGAGGACCCTGCCACTGTTCCAGCTGCCAGGATGGTGACACATGTGCTGGCTTCCACATATGAGGCTCAGAGTCACTCAGTCAGTCATGAGAGGGTACACAAAAAGCCCATCTTCTCTGCTTCTACTGCTAAGGCTACTACAAGGGCCATTCCCTAGAGATGCTGGCCCCAATGGTGTGTCCACTAAAAAAATTTACCATTGCCAGGTGGTGGTGGTGGTGGCATATGCCTTTAATCCCAACACTGGGACAGAGGCAGGCAGATCTCTGAGTTTAAGACCAGCCTGGTCTACAGAGCAAATTCCAGGTCAGCCAAGGCTACGCAGAGAAAACCACAAACAAATGTACTGTTATTGTGAAGGGGGAGGGTGCACATGCATGCCGCGATGCATGTGTGGAGCTAGCTCTGCTTCTGCCTTCACGTGGATTCCAGGACTCAAACACATATTTCCAGACCTGCACAGGCTGACCAATCTCCCCAGACCCCAAGCGTGTCCATTTTAAGACCCAGTGATTGTGACATGTCTTGCTTGTCCCCATTAGCAAGACTATCCTGGATGAGTATTCAGGCAATTCCTGGGTAGCCGCATTATGGGAGGAACCACACTTGCCTCACCAGCGCCTCCTGCTGGTGTTACCTTCGCTGCTGCAAACAGGCAGTGAGTGCCCCATCAAAGACCACACACATCAAACTTTTGATGCATCTGACAGGAGGGGAAGAGAGCGAAGACCAGCTCAGAGGGTTCATATCTATAATTCTAGAACTCAGGAGGCTGCAGCGACAGAGTCTCTGTGAGTTGGAGGCCAGCCTTGTCTGCAATATGGAACCCTGTCTCAAAAAAAATTTAAAAATTAAAAAAAGCCCCATTGATTCACAAGTCTTGATGTGAGGGTCCCTGAGACAGAAGTGGGTTAAATGGCTCCTGCCTTTTCCGCTTGAGTAGTACCAGGATACACCGGGGCCCTGGCCAACTCCCATTTGTCTTACAGTCCTGGCAATCACTAGCAGTTCTGGCACAATGCAGGGCTGCCCCCCCCCAACTCTTTGAGGAGTTTCTAACTGCAAGCCTCCTTGACCACCCTCAGCCATTTTCTCTAGAACCCAGATGTCTGCACCCACCTGGAAATGGTCCCTCACCTGGTCTCCTCCTGACTGGGGCTCTCTTCCATGTCTCTGGCTGATTCAAGGTGTTTCTTACACAGCCTTGGGCACATGGTTGGAAACATCTGGAGTCTTGAGCACCAAGAGCTCTAAAGAAAGTGAGGTCTGTGACCTTCAGTGTCTGCAGGGAAGCATCTAGGGTGCAGATCCCAACTCAGCCACTGCCTGTCATATGTGGTCCTGTTTCAGATCCAGCCCCAAGGTGGGCAGTTGAGTGGTACTCAGCCCTACCCCAGAGACTGTTAAAGGACAGGGCATCTGCATCCCTAGGTGATAGCACATGACATTCCCAGTTCAGTCTCTGCCATGCCACAGGCTGTAGGAATGTCGCAGGCAAGCATATCTACCCTTGAGAGAGTTACACGAGACGGTAAGAAGCAGGACTGCTTCTGTGCACCCCAGACAGCCAGGGACATGTGATGTCAGACAGGATGGACAACGAGACAAGAGACAGAACGATGGTGCTGGGGAACTGGGAGATTGTTTAGCCAGAAGGTGGCAGAAGTCTTGAAGGGGAGGTTAGGAAGGAGGCTCTAGTCAGAGCAAAGGTCCTGGGGCAGCGAGTCTGCTGTGATTAAGAAGCAGAGGCGAGGCTAGTGTGACCTTGAGCAGCCAAAGGACAGTCAGAACAGAGCAAACATTGCACTTTGTGGGCTCCAGGGAGGATGTGACTCAAGGTGAGCAGAGACTTCTGGGCAATGACATGGTCCAGCCCAGGTCTCCTGAAAATCTCTCAAGCTGACTCACCAGGAGAAGAACATGGAGGAGGTGGGTAGATCCAAGAGGCCGGAGGCAGGAGTGTCTATCATGTGCTAAGGACATTTGAGGGAGGGCAGCATCAAGGTGGCTCCTCACCAGGGTCCTTAGCAGGATCGTTGCTCACTCCAGAGGCTCTGCTCTGAGTGCTTGAGGAACATTAAAGTCACATAGCCTGGTAAAGAACTGTTTTAATCTATTACAGAGATCTCACAGAAAGGTTAATTAACTCATCCTAAGCCACACAGATAGAAGACTACAGAGTCAAGATTTGAACCCACGTTGTTGGAAACCAGAACCCAGGCTCTTAAAAGGAAGATCATAATGCCTCCCCTACAAGAAACTATTTATAAAGACAATAAAACCCTGGGCCTTTATCAGGAAGGTGAGCCGATGGAAGATGGGTGGAGGTTAGTCTGACTGTGAGCTGCCCCATAGATCCTCCAGCGAAGAATTAGTTCAGGTGGGAGTCCTCCCCACCCCATCCCCATTTTATCTACTGGGAATGTGGGGAAGGGAGGAGAGCTGCCCAGTGAAACACTGGCTTGGGGAACCTGGACGAATGAGCAAGGCAGCTCTGGAAATGGACCGATCACAGGCAGGAGAGGTCAGTGGAGGGGACCTTGGAGAAGGGACATGGAGATGTTACAGGTTCCTAATGCACTGGGCATTTGGGATGCAGGACAATTTAGGAACGTGCCTCCATTCACACTGACTACTAGGAGATCAGTTACTAGTGTAGAATTAACGTTTGGCATCTCTGGACCTCAGCTTCTTCACTCTGGTCCTATAAGAAGGCGTCCTGATCAGGGTCATGGCGCTGAGACCTGACAAGCTCAGCTAGGACGAAAACCTACCATGGTGGGTAATAGGTCCATCACTTGGACCACTGAAATCACGTCTAGACCCACAAGGACCCTTCCACAGTAAAGTGGACTCCTGTGCTCCTGTAAGGAACCAGCATGCCTGGGGAAACAAGGGCCCCACAGTGACTGACCAGAGAGCCATGCTCCTTTGCTTGCTCTGTGAAAACCCACCCGTCTCTCTCCATTCCTTCGTCTAGGTCAGAGACGTCGCTGCTGACTGGAGGCCCCAGCTCTTGCAGGACCCTGTCTCCCAGGCTCGCCTGACCATTCATTGAAAACAACCCCTATCCCATCCCTCCCCCATAGGCGGCAGCTTCTCTGCAGGCCCCAGTCTGGCCTGGCCTGCTGCCACTAGCCCACACTGGCCCTGGGCCTCCCTCCGTGAGAAAGTCCCTCCGGGAGGATTTGCCATCTTTTGTTCTCGGCTACACTTGCTGTCGTGAGCTGAGTACTCAAGCAGTCTTTTCTAGTGGAGACCAAGGCTAAGCCAGCCTGCTCAGTCTGGGACCCATGGGGTCGGGAGACAGGCGGGCTGCAGCTCTGCCCTTGGGGACTAGGGTGTCCCTAAGCCCCTCGAGAGCCCCCTCACACAGTTGACAATAGTGGCTGCACAGCTGCTTTGCTGAGGTCACCAGGCTGCCTGTGTTCTAGAGCCTGGAGTCTGCAATTTGATTCTGAGCCCTGACCATGGGGTCCCAGGACTGTTGCTCCCCAGTGAGTGCCCCAAACATTTGAGAAGCCCTTGCTTTGCTCCTGGCCCAGAAGGAAAGTGTTTTCTTGCTGGCAAACCCTGGGGTGGACCAGTTCCACATGGGCATGGCTCAGGTATGAGGAGGCCATAGCACAAAGGTACTTCAGGCCAGTGCTATTGTGTCCCTGTCACCCTCATGTCATTAACTGTGTCCTCCTTGTTCAGCCAAGCTTCCAGAGGTGTAAACTCATCAGAGTGCCCACCTTTCAGGCAACCAAATGGCAAGTGAAGATGAGTTTGGTGTCCAGCTAAGTGTCCAGATGTCAGGACACTTGGAGATGTGAGGCTTACTCATTTTTTGCTATATTACACCAACTGCTTATGGAGGTAGGCAAATGCTAGACCACTGGGCTACACTCCCAGCCTGAGATTATAGAAGTATTGAAGTACATAAGAACACGCTGACCTCTTTCAGTGCAGGGACGACCCAGCCACAGGAGTTTCCCCTGGGTCTACTTAGACAGTAGCTGGTGTGGAGATGGCCATCCTAGCCACGTTCACTGCTTAGCAAACATCCCAGAGCTCAGCAACTGTAACAGTGGCAACATCTGCTGTGTTCGCAGATCCCCTGCTCAGCTAGAGTTTGTGTGAGGGGGAGCACTCCACTTACGATGCCACATAGCATCATCGGGGATGATGGGAAGGATGGAGGCTGGAGTTAACTGAGAGATTGCTTTCACCTTCCTGCATGTCAATGCTGATTCCCAGTGAGCTAAGCTCTTAGCTGTGACACCCACACATGGATCCTCTACAGCTACACTCCCCACTTTCTGGAGGCTGTTTTCCAAGCACCCCAGGAGAGCACTGGGAAGAGGCTGTGTCAGCTTTTATGATCCAGTCTTGACAATCAGGCCTCATCCTATTGATCCAGGCAGCATGGAGACCCACTCATGATCAAGGGGCCAGAAACAAACAGTCCCTGTGTCCTGACACAGAGAAGCAAGATTCCAGAAAAGCATATGAGTGGATATACTGCTTTGGCTAATTTATTCTTTTACATTTATGTGTGTGTGTGTGTGTGTGTGTGTGTGTGTGTGTGTGTGTGTGTGTGTGAAGGCCAGACACTAAGTGTCTTCCTCAATAATTCTCCAAATAATAATAATAATTGCTATTATTATATTATCATTATTGTTTTTTTCGAGACAGGGTTTCTCTGTGTAACAGCTCTGGATACTATGGAACTCACTTTGTAGATCAAGTTGACCTCAACCTCATAGATCCGTCTGCCTCTACCTCACCAGTGCTGGGATTAAAGTAGCCACTACTGCCCGGCTCAACTTTTTTTTTTTCAGACAGTTTCTCACTGAACCTGGTTCAATGGTTCAGCTATGATGGCCAGCCAGCAGACTCCAAGAATCCACCTGTCTTCACCTCCCCAGTGCCTGGCTTATGTGGGTACTGGAGAGTCAGACCCAGGGTTTTACACTGGTACAGCAAACACTTTAGCAACCGAGCCATCTCTGTCCCTGATGGCCGACTTTTAAATAGATGATTGTGTGGCAATTGAGTATCTAGATAGAGAAGACAGGAAATTAAATTCCCACCTTAATGTGTGCAAAACTGCTTTCCAGGTGGGGTAAGACAAAAGCATGAAGGACGCATCTGCAAATGCATCTGCAAAGGTTTAGGGTAATGAAGGCACCTGACAAAAAAGAGATATCCACAAGGGATGGACTGCAGATAACAGGGACAAACAGAGGAAAGCGTGCAGGAAGGATGCCCAGTGACATGTTGCAGAAGAAAGCTGAGAGCCAATCAGCACTTGAGGAGATATCGGTCCATCACTGTCCATGGTGGTAAGCAAGTTAAAGCCACACTGAAGCCGTGATGTTGGGGGTGGCACACAGCAGCGTCAGAGGCACAAGGGAGGCAGAGGCAGGAGGAGCAGGGTCTCAAGGCCACCCTCAGCTATATAATAAATTCCAGGCCAGCCTGGGCTAAATGAGACACTGTCTCAAAAAACTCATACCAAAGTATGATTCTACTTAAGTCTAGCTTGATGAACCAACGGGTTTATTTGGCTTATTTATAAGAGCATGGGTGAGGGGTTTCTACCAGGAGTATTAGTGACCACCCCAAACAGCTGCATCATGGGAAAGTCCCATTTCAGCATGGGTGAGGACTTCCCAACCACTGCCTACATGGAGTCCCTGCATCAGTTAACCTTTCACCTCCATGCACTCAGTCTGCCCAGTGCCCCAAATACTGTGAGCATCAGGTGACATGTGACAACATCCCCCCTATTGCTTTTTTATAGAAAAAGTCAACAGGCTCAATACTGAGGGCCTCTTGCCAGCAGCCACAGCTGCTCCGAAGATGGTAATGGCTGTCATGCTTGGAGGACTGTGTTCCACAGCAGCAAGGAAATGCCTCAAAGAAACCTTAATTCACCCGCTGGGGAGTGGAGTCGGCACAATGGCTTGGGAAAGCAGCGTGACATGATCTAATGACATAAACTCATGTCCATGCCATGAGCAGCCACTGCAGCAGTGAGCATGCATGAGCAGTGGCTTTCCATGCATCGAGACGTGTGCTGCTTGTGAGGGGGAAAGTGACACAGAATAAATGTTCTCAGTGGTAAAATGGACAAATACCCCATGCTGGCTTCCTTCAGTGGGAGGCTCCCAGCAACAATGGAGCCACACAAGCCACATGCTCCCACTGTGTCCGTGGTTCACAATGTAGTTCACACCAGCAAACAAAGTGGTCCCCAAATGGCAAAGGATCCAGGGGTTAAGTTCAGCCTTGGGTGAAACCAAACAAGGTACTGGCGAGGAATAGTCAGTACCCCTGTGGCTATCATGGTGGGATACAGGGCTCTTATTTTTCTGTAGTGCTCAGAGGGAACCTAGGAGAGTGCTCCGCCACTGAGGCACACCCTAGCCGAAGCTAACACATGAAAAGTATTTTGAGTCTTAACTGAGGTACTTGTTCTTTAAAATAATAATAATAATAATAATTGCTGGTCCATTGGGCAGGAGTATTGGCCACATGAGCGTGAGGACCTTAATTCTGTCCAGTGCCCATGGTAAAAGCTGGTGTGTGGCTGCCTGCTTTTGTAAGCCCTGCACTCTCAGGGTTGGAGGCGGAGTGTCACTGGGGCTCATTAGCCATCAACCCAGCTCCCGGGTCAGTGGAAGACCCCGTGTCAAGGCAGAGAGTGAGAGAAAAGGACACCCACTGAGCCTCTGTCCATGAGTGCACATGCTTACACATGTGCACACACACCACACACAAGTTCCTATCCTTTGAAATGTATGTGTGTGTACTTATATAGTCTATAGATTTGTATATTTCATAATAAAATGGGGGAGAACCCTGAAAAAAGTGTCAAGGGGAATGTTTAACTTCAAGAAAAGCAACAGGAACTTTTCCAAGGACATTCTAGAAGGCACCATGGCTGTTGGGGTGGTCAAGGCTGTTGAGGTGGACGGTGCTGGTAGGCTGCTGAGCGGAAACAGGGCTGACCAGAAGAGCTTTGCCCTTGCCTCCTGAGGAACTAAAGTCTAAGTATCCTCCTTTGCAAAATGAGGAACTACTCCAACCAAAAGACAGTGAGGCTTGGTGGCTCACACCAGGCATCGCAGCTCTCAGGAAGCTGAAACAGGAGGATGGCTGTGAGTTGGAGGCGAGCCTGAGTTCCAGGGATGTGGAGAGGACAGTGTTCTAGAAGCCACAAGAGACTAAGCTCAGGGACAGAACAGTCACCTCACAGAAAAATGGTAGTGATGAAGCCACCTGTGGGATTGTGTCTACCCTCTGCTCAGGAGTGGGTTCTCAGAGGCTCAGGGGAACAGAAGTGGCAGCTGCTGAAGAGGGGTGGTCACTGTACCACGATCATTTCTCTATCGCTGGTACTTTTTACACCATTACACAAAACCCAGCCCTCACCTCATAGGAAATAGTTTATTCTGGAGCCAAACATGAGTGGCGTGGCCATGGCCCAGGAATCCAGACTCAGATTCCCCAAGTATCACACTCCAGTGCAGTAAGAGTCTTGTCTTATAGTAACAGAAGAAAGTAGTAAGTCAAGGCACTTTTCAAATATTTTGGTAGTAGAAACACTAGGTTGGTGGGTTAAAGCCAAGAACTGCTCTGGAACCCAGAGGCTGAGTGATGATATTCTTAGCTTTTGGGTCATTGGAAGCTAGCATGGTTTGTTAATATATTCAAAAAGATTTGACATGTTAGCTGCAAGGATGTTAGGTTAGACAAGAAGTGGGCAAGGAATGATTATTAAGGAGCATAGAGACAGCCCTAGATAATTTGTCTCTGGACCTGCAATGTTCCAACCTTCCATATCTGTGCAATTCTAGACAGCCAATCAGCCTTGTAGGATCATAACCTAGAGATGCCTGAGTGTAAATGTGAGACTGGATGCGATCTAGAATAAGCTGGGGTCTGCTGATGCCAGGAGTGGTTGGGCTGGGTGGTGCTGGCTTCTGAGTTTAGAATTCCCTGAAAGTTTCAAATCAGGCAGGGTAGGAGAGGGTAGTGTGTGTGTGTGTGTGTGTGTGTGTGTGTGTGTGTGTGTGTGTGTGTGTGTAGGGTGGTTGTGAGGGGATGGAAGGGAGTAGCTCTGAGGCTCTCAACCTTGCCACATCTCTGCAGATTTTTACAGCTAACCAAAGAAGGTACAATCTAGACACTGGCCTGGGAACTTTGCTTCTGGCCTCACCTGAACTTCCCCCAGGGACTTGAGGGTGAGCAGAGCAAGGTCAATGCACGCTGTTTGCATGGTCTCCCCTGACGTGGGTCTCCAGTTCCAGTCTCTGCAACTTGTTTACAAGTCTGCGTCACTGGGAAACCTTTCACCTGGTGGGTACAAAAGGTTCCTTTTTTTGTAAATCCTTTTGGCGCAGGGATTTACACACACCGGGGCCCAAGACTCTAGTTAGCACAGGGCGACACCTGGTGGTGGGTGTAGACATTGCTTCCTTCTGAAGTTATTCTGCACACCAACCTGTATGTCATACCTCCTCCCACAAAATGCCACTCCTACTCACACAAGATGCCACACCTATCCACACAAGAGAGATCCACCCACAGAGCCACCTACCCATCTTTCCGTACTTGGCTCAACCATCCACATAGCACCCACCTACCTACTAGTATGTAACTCTTCACGCCCACTCATCCATTCATCCCTCTGCCTCTCATATAAATATTTATCTCCCTAGGGACTACTAGGGAAGGGGGAGGGGAGGAGGGCTGGCAAGAAAGGACAGTAAGGAGGGTGCTTCATCCAAAGCCGACATGTACACAGCCGGACATGGTGGTCCACGGCTTCAATTCTAGACTGAGGCAGGAGGATTACAAGATTACCGGCCTTATCTCCCTGAAAAGTTCCAGACCAGCCTGGGCTACATAGTAAAACTCTATTTGAAAATAATCAGATATGTAAATATGCAATAATCCTCAGAAGCTTTGGCCATCTTGACAGAGTCATTCAGCTTGCAGCGTCCATGTTGTGGGTTCCACACTGAGGCACATAGGGCTCCCCTGGTGACTCCTGCCCTCACAAGAATCACCACAGAGGTCCTGGTGGAGGGTGACCACTGCTTTGGGCTTACACCAAGAAAGTATCAGCCTGGACTAAGGGGTCAGGGATGGCCAGACTGAGCCACTGATGTCTTAGGCTGGGAAGGAGCAAGGAGGAGGGCTTGGTGGGCTGGACAAAGCCTCACACTGGGTAGGCTCAGAGCCAGAGTGTGATGGGGCTGAGGGTAGACAACCCAGACCCTTGAGACTTCCTCAGTCACTAATTGGGGCTTGGGCATCCCTAGGCAATGGGTCACTGAGGAACTGCTGCTACTTGCTTATTTTATGACAAAATGCATTTCTAAAGCTTCACTGTAAGAAAAAAATGGGGAAATAATGGCTATGATCCCACCATGTGAGAATAGTGTTCTGGGGTATGTATGTGCCCAAGGCAGAGACTGTGCTCTGCTACTCTGGGCCGCTGTTGGGGTGAGCCTCGAACAAGAACCCTGGCCCCGGGCTCACAGATCTGTGTCTACAGACATGGTGCAGCTGACCAAATCTCCAACCTCCTTCTCCCCATGAACTCATGTGTGCAGGCCCTCACCAGCATCCCCCAGGGGCAGGTGCCCTCACCAGCACCTCCAGGGTCAGGCTTTCTAGGCTCAGTTTTATTCTCTTACGCCATTCCAGTCTAGACAAGCTGTTTTTTGTTGTTTGTTTTGGTTTTTTCTTGCTAAGGAAATGTGCTGGGAAGTGGTCTGCTGTGGTCCCCACTGTGTGAGGTGACATTTCCTTCTTATCAGAGTCATTGCTAGCAGAGACAATTCTGAATCAAAATGTTAAGGCACTCTCAGTGATCTGCCTTGTTGAGATTATGCCACCCTGCGCTGTGGAGGGGCCCTTGGGTAATGACTCTCTCTTCCACAGGCACAGGGCCTGCCATCAACCTCACACCCTTCCTCCTCCCATCAGATCCTCCCAGACTTCTCCACACAAGGCAGGATGACACACCCATCTTGCCTTCCTCCTCCCCTCCCCTACCTCCTTATCCATCCCTCCTTCTCTTCCTGAGTTAGTCTCATCTCCTGTCTCCTTCCCTGGTAGACCACAGCCCACCCTCAAGCAGTCTCACCTCTGTTCAAGGTCACCACATGCACCATTCCCACTCTGCTGCATTGCACCGCAAGCCTCGATGCTCTGCCTCTGCGGTAGTCGCTGGTTTGGCTTAGACAACCCCATCTGGTCCAGCGCTCAGGGCAGAACATGTGTCCCAGGCCCACTTCTGTCAGCAACACTCAGAAGGCAGCAGAATGGTGCGATGGCCAAGACCGTGGAGATGGTGGTCGCCATTCATCTCCTCCCCAATTCGTCCCACCCCAGGAGACCCCAAGACCACCCTCGGAGTCTCTCCAGTGTCTCTCAAGGCAGGCCTCAGCATCTGCAGATAGGTTTGCCTTTTTTCACCTTCAAAGGCCTGGATGCTGCTTGAGGTGCACGCACCACTATCTAACTCCAGGATATTCTCATCACTCTAAAAGCCACCCTATCTCCCTTAGCAAAGAGAACACAGTAAACACTATCCTTCCGTGGGCAGGTATCATGGAGGGCTCAATTCGGGCAACCCGGGCTCAACCTTCACGTGATTGATCTTTAGAGCTAGTGAACCCACTCCACTCCTCACCTCTGCACACTTCCACCAGTTCCCCTAGGGCAGCACATCCAGCCCAGGTGCCATGCCTTCCCTGCCCCCAGCCCACCTGTCCTTCCAGCTTCCTCCTCGTCCCAACTGCCCCACCATCATCTAAGTCACTAGTGTTTCTTGCTTAGCAGTGGCCATTGCTTCCTGACATCTTCTCCACCCTTGTCTTGCCCTCTTCTCCAACCTATCCTCTTTCTGAAGCCGAAGGTGATATTGCATCTGACAGTGGCCTTGTCAACCTACGCTCTGTGGAGAGCAGGGAAAGCCCACCTTCTGGTTGCCTCTGGACTGCATCCACTGTGACCTAGTAGGCACCCACCTCTGCATGCCCACTGCCCTCAGCACATGTCTTAGTTAGGGTTTCTATTGCTGTGAAGAGACACCACAGCCACGGCAGCTCTTACAAAAGCAAACATTTAATTGGAGCTGACTAACAGGTTCAGAGGGTTTGTCCATTATCATGGACACTTGTCACCGAGACTGCTGACCTGAGTTTGGGCCCAGGAACCCACGGGATAGAAGGACAAAACGGGCTCCCGTAAGTTGTTTTCTGTCCTCTACATGTGTGCCTCCCCACACTAAGTAAAAACAAAACTTTGTTTTAAATTTCCACATCAGGCCACATCTTCAAGGTGATTTTCTTTCTAACCTTCTAAATGTCCAAGAGCCACAGCAGAGAACTTCTCGTTACCAAGCTCGCTTTGGGGCTTCCAGGATCTCAAGTACACGTCATTGTTTTGAATAACGCATAAGATCACAAGAGGAGCTGGTGGAAGTTAGGGTGTGTCTAGTTAACTGCTCTCCCGGTGTTGATAGAAAACCGGCTTGGTCTCACTGGAAGAAAGAATTTACTATGTAGCCAAATGAGTGGCCACCCCCACCTCCACCCCGCCCCAGGAACACAGACTCAGGTTACAGCCAAGGGGGCGGGGCTCTGCTGTAGGCCTCAAATGCTCTCTGATGGAATTTAGGGGTCAGAACATTCCAAAGAGAGTTACTTAACAATCACAAGAATGTTCCATCAATCACAGATGTGATCAATAAATGGCTGTTTCCCCAGGCTGGTGGGGGCGCACACCTTTAATCCCTGCAGAGGCAGGCTGATCTCTGTGAGTTCGAGGCTAGCCAGGTCTACAAAGCAAGTTCCAAGACAGAAAGCCAGGACTGTTACACAGAGAAACCCTGTCTTGAAAAACAAACAAAAGACGAAACAAAACAAAAGTCTGTTTCAAGGGCTAATATTGCCTATGATAATTTGTCTCTAGCCCTGCAGCATCCAGCTCTGGCTTGCAGAACGTTTAACACAGGTGTGTCTTCTAGGAACTTAGATTCACACTGGTTCCTCACGCAGAGGGGCTGGTGGTGATTCAGAACTGAACCTATTAATCAGAGTGCTATTAAGCACTAAATGGGGGGATTTGTGCCAAGTGTATTGGGCAGAAGCTGTGTAGGGAACACCCTGTAAGTGTTCCTGGGAAGCTCGGGACAAGCGTGCCGATGCCAGGACTAGTAGCACCCTCCTTTGTTTACTTCTCTTTGGGTGACTTATTTTACTAGATTCCTAAAAGTCCTGTGGTATAAAAGACAAACCATTCCTGAAATGGTTTGTTTGAATGGATTAATAAGCACATCTCTTGGTGCAGGTTTTTTTGTGGGTTGTCCAGCTATTCTGACAGAAAGCTGAGGCCAGATTGTCGGAGAGTCTAGAGCACACAGTGCAAGGGCCTCCAGGTCTAGGGTGCTGGGAGCAACTTGCTTCTATGGGAAGCAACGTGGGAAAACCCACGTAGGGACAAACCACATGCAGGGCCCACAATACTTTCTGCTTGGCTCCCCCATAACTGGACTACCCTGAAGAATACTACTGTACCATCTGGTGTTTCAAGGATCCCCCACCCACCCAACTCCAGAGCAGCCTTCGCAATCCCACCCCTGGCCTTCCAGCCTAGGATCTGTCTTTCTACCGGTGGGTGGCGCCAGTGACCTTGAGTAGAGCCAGAAGCTAAGAGGGATTATCTTTAACACATTCCTGGCCTGTAGACTGTTCAAGAGAGCGACTCCAGACTCCAGCCCCAACTCCCAAGATTCCTAAACATTCCCTGAGGAGCCAGACTGCTGGGTGTGCCCCAGCTGAGCAAACTCCTTAAGGGTGGGCAGGAGAATGGGGGTGGGGAGCGGATACTGCTGCATTGAGCGAACACACCCTGTGCCCGGGCTGCAACAACCCAAACTTGGCTTCATTCCTGGTCGTTGTCCCTTCCCTGTCTCTGTCTTTTGTCTTTAGCTGCTACATTTCTGCACAGGACTCTGCGCCCGCCCGCCCTGTGTGCCCGGGCCCGCCTCCGGGGCTTTGTGACATCACAGCTCTTTTGAGAGTGGTTGCCTTGGCATTGTAAACGCAGTTCAGGATCAGAAGACTTGAGAACTCAGTCTGCAGACTGAGACTTCGGAGCGAGCCGGGTGTGCACGCGGCTGGTGGGTGCGCGCGGGGCCGGGCTGGGGACTCCAGGCGGGGTGGTCATGGGGTGCGGGCCCGAGATCCAGCACCCTATCTGGGCCCTTTGCAAGACTCTGCGCCCCTTTTTGCTCTTTTCCACTTCCTTTATGGCAGACCTAATTTAAGCACCCATCCCTTGTTGCTGCATTCTTGCCCCAGGGCTTGGCTTGGCAGAAGGAGCTCAGGGTGTTAGGAGGCTGGATTCCCGGGTGCTATTTCCTCTTCTAAAGGGACTGAGGCAGGGAGGGATAGCTCAAACTGCAAGTAACCCTGGGCTCTAACCCCAGCACTTCCTGGCGATGGTTAAGAACTCTGGCTGAGCCTCTGCAGACAGGAAAACTCATTTCTATGTGAAAAATGCCTGGGACACGGTCAGGGACTCTTGACTGGTGGAATACAGGCCTCGTTTTCATGCAGCTTGCATTCTGGGAGAAATGAGCAATAAAAGCCTTTTAAGTGGTAACCACTTGAACCCATAAAGAAGAAAATGTAAGGTCATTACATGCACCGGTGCAGGAAAGTCTCCCAGAATGACATCTGAGCCTAAATTTAAAGAGGGAAGTCTCTACCCCATCCCCACCCCACCCACTCCAACCCAACCTCAGGTGAGAGGCTGCACAGAGGCCCCAGGCCGACCAAAGCTAGTGGGTTCTAAGAACATGAAGATCCTGACAGCTGAGCTTTGTCCAGGCCGGGGACAGTAGATCTTACCAAACCTGGATACAGCGTTGTGTTAGGATAGCCAGTGGTAGGCCACATAGTGGAAATGCCAACTGCTGTCAGCCACTCAGGGTCAAGGAGGGCTGAGGGTTTGGAGACCATCCACTCACATATGGTGTCTCTCCGCAGGCGAGAATCTCCTTTAGCTAAGGCCAAGCTTTGCTCACCGGTTGGTCCTCAGCCATGGCGTCCAAGGCACATTCCTCTATGCTCCCTGTGAAAGTGGTCAATGACAGTAAGTACTGAGCTGGGTGGGGGCTCCCAGAGGTCCAAAGGAACCCTGGAGCCCGGGACAGTGAGGTGTGAACTCACTCAAGGGTTCTAAATCAACACCATGGATGAGTTTCTTACGGCTGCTATGATGTAGATCCACCAGGGACTGCATGGTTTAAACAGTAAAAACCTGTTGCACAGCTTCTGGGGCCGTGAGTGACAGGAAGGTGGCTGGTGCCTGCTGATGTTTGGGAGAGACACTGACCCAGGCCTTGCTGGCTTTAAGGGTACCGCCCATTTCTGCCTCCACACTTCCATAGTGTTCCTCCTCTGTGTGTCTGTGCCCCAGTGTCCCTTTTATTAGCACAGTGGACTTGGGCTTAAGTCAGAATGTCCTCAACTTTTGTAAACACATCTGCAATGACCTTATTTACAAGCAAGGTCACATTCTAAGGTGCTGTGGAGATATGGACTTGAGTGCATGGATTTGAAAGAAGACATTGCAGATAGTTGCGGGTCAGGAGAGAACCAGAACAGAAGCAGGTCTACTTTCTTCTGCTGTGGTTGCTACGTTGAGCCTGGAGGAGGTCCCGGTATGGGTGAAATGTCCCTTCTCAGGCCAAATGACATGCATACTATAGGTGCTCACCCTGGGTGGCCCCTAGGGAGGCTGTGAGGTGGACAGTGCCTTCATCCCTGTGTTCTCTGCTCCCTTCAGCTTTTAAATCTCAACTTAATGTGTTTTTCGGGCAAGTCCTCCACGGTTCAAGCTTCAAACGTGTATTTTCACACCCCCCCCCAGCTATTTGAAAGCCTACCCCCAACATCTCCCCAGGACGCTGTGGTGATGCGCAGAGACACCTCCAAGCAAGCTCTGTGCACATTCAAGCAGAAACTTGTGCCCACAGTGTGTCCTTTCAAGCGCACCGCATGATAAAAATGCCCTTCTGCGCTCTGCTTTTCCCATGAGCCCCCACACAGAGCATTCTCAGGAGGGGTGGTACATACCTGTAGCTCCAGCACTGGGGCGAATCAGGCAAGAGGATTGGGAGTTTGAGGCTACATACTGAGACCCTGATGCAAAACGCTATCTTAAAACAAAACAAAACAAAAAACCGGAGACATTTCATACTTTCCAGCAGATTCAAAATCCCACAGCGTGAGTGGAATGTGCTTTATCACCAGCTGCTGACAATGGACACTTTATGTATCTTCAAAAAACGAACTATTATACATACTTGCTCCCACAAGGATACTTAGAGCCTCCCACCGCCATATTCACTATCTCTCTCTCCTTCTCTCTCTTGTCTGAAAGTATTTAAAAATAATGGCTGAAATAGATGTCACCTTTCAACACAAAACAGTACAGGAAAACTCCACTACCACAAGAAGATGCCAACCTCCTGTAGAGGGACCTGGGGTGGGGTTGTTAAGTTGGAGGCAATCCTGTAGCACTGAAGCAAAACAGCAGGAGTTAGCTTGAAAGGCTTGAGGGTTGGGGAGTGTGTACAAAACCAGGCCAGACCTGGGATTGGCTTGCCTAAGTCAGCTGGGAGGTCAGAGGGAGTCCAGAGCTGACCACAACTTCCTGTAGAGGCTGGGACTGAAGGACCAGCCTACTGCTGCCTCACAGGACCTCAGCAGCTAGCTAGTATAAGTCCCATTCAGGGATACACAGTTGAGAATATCTAGCTCAGAACCTGACCCTCATGATAGAGGGCTTTTTTACTAAATGGCCAAAATCATTTTCCTGGAAGCCAGGTTGTGGTGCAGGCCCCTATCTCTGTAAAGAGCCTCACTCATGGCTACCAGGTAGGGTCAGATGGGCAGACCTTCTCTGGTGGGCAGGACTGGGAGCAGCAGCTTCATGAGGCAGTTCAGAGGAACCTGGCTTTCAGAGAGTGCACTGCATCTTGGGAGTTGCAATCTGGCTGTCTCAGAAGGTTCACTGCTCTGATGAGCACTATGACTAAAAGCAAGTTGGGGAAGAAAGGGTTTGTTCCTCTTACACTTCCAGGTAAAGTCCATCGCTGAGGAAAGTCAGGGCAGGAACCTTGAGGCAGGAATTGATGCAGAGGCATGGAGAAGTACTACTGACTGGCTTGCCCTTCATGACTTTCTCAGCCTGCTTTCTTACAGCACCAAGAACCACCTTCCTAGAGTGGTATCACCCACAATGGGCTGAGCCCTCCCACATCAATAACTAATTCAGAAAATACCATACGGGCTGTAAGCTAGATCTTATGGAAGCAATTTCTCAATCAAGGTTCCCTCTTCTCAGATGACTCTAGCTTGTGTCAAGTTGACATAAACCTAGTCAAGTCAGCTCACTAACCATCCAAAGTCAGCCTGTAACCACCGATAGACAAAGCTGGTCATCCACATATGTGGCTCACAATGTACTCCTGTCCACATATCCTGTGCATCGGGGGTAACTGTGAGACCACAGCTGTTTCACACATCTGTACCAGGCACCTGCTGGTGCTAGCCACTGTGCTAGTGAAAGAGGGAGATGAGACATAGGAGGTGCTTCTGAGTTTTGGGGAGGCAGCAGTAAGCAGCCTTCCCTCTTTGGGGGTTCTATTCCTCTACTCTGCTCCTTAAATAGGACAGGAAACCATTCTCCCAGTGTCTGGGCACTGATGGCCCTTGGCTAGTGTTTTTAAAAATAAAATATAAAGTCAGGTGGTAGTGGCACACGCCTTTGATCGCAGCACATGGAAGGCAAAGGCAGGTGGACCTCTGTGAGTCTGAGGCCAACCTGGTTACAGGGCAAGTTTCAGGACAGCCCAGGGCAACACAGAGAAATCCTGTATATATACACACAGTTATATATATATCAGTTTATTATATATATCTAATATCATTTCCTTTCCTTCCTCTAGTCCCTCCCACATGCCCCCCATTTCCTTTAATAACAATGGCCTCTTTTTCTTTTACTATTGCTACACACACACACCTTGCTCAGTCTATCCAGTGTTGCTGACCACATGATCTAGACTAACCAATTGGGAGCTCTTTCCTGTGGAAGACTAGTTCTCTAGCTCTCAGCATTCCTTAGTCACTGTAGTTCTTTGTCTAGGCTTGAGGCCCTGTGAGAGTCCCGGGACATCCATTGGTCTTGCATCCATTGTGCAGGTCTTGTTTAGGCAGCCATATTATCGCGGTATCATGAGTGAAACTTTGCTGTCATTTCTAGGCTATGCAATCTCCCTGTGCCTTTCTCGATGTTCCAGCGCCTACACTCCCGCCCCTCTTCCTCCACATTCCCCGGAAGCCTTATAAGTGCAGCAGTGTGTAAACGATGTGTTTAGGGCTAGACACTCCACAATCACCTGTTCTCTGTGTTTTGACTGGCTGTGGTTTTCTGTTGCAAAGAGGAATGGCTTTGATGAGGGTGAAACCTCTATTTAGAGTGTATCTATATACTTAGGAATTTTACTGTTTTAGTAAAGCATTGTTGTGGGCTCTCCTCTAAGACTGTTTTAGTCAGCGGCACTATTGCTGCAATGAAACACCATGAACAAAGCACTTGGGAGAAAGCGGTTTATTTCACTCGCAGTTCCGTCTAACAATTCATCATCTAAAGTTCCGAGGGTAGGAGTTTATGGAGGACAGGAACCTGGAGGCAGGAGCTGATGCAGAGGTCATGGGGGAGCGCTGCTTACTGGCTTGTTCTCTATGACTTGCTCATCCCGTTCTCATATAGAATCCAGGATCACCAGATCCTTGACATTCTATTCTTGTTTTGTTTGATCCCAGGGGTGTGAGGACATGCATGGGGGTACATGAATGTACATGCATAGGATATACTGTGGTACCCTAAGGAACAGCAAAATCTGGGCTCTGCCTCAGCCCTTGGTACCCAGATTTGGTGTGTCATCTGAACATGTCTGCAGTCAACTCATAGTGGAGAAGTGTGCAGACAGAACAGCTCTTCCACACCCAGTCTACACTGAGACAGTGAAGCCTATGGGGTGAGGGTGGGGTCACATGGTGGGACCCTGGCCTCACTGTCTTTGTCTCCACTCCATGCTCTGTTTCATTGACTCATCTTCCTTGGGATGCATATAGGACTAGAATCGCTTTGAGATGCTCATTTGGTTCTGAGCTCTTCAGAAGAGCTGTCGGGCTGCTTTCTTGGTAGCTGTCTCCACTGCTCTTGGTCCTCATCCTTGGCAACACCAACTGTCTACTGCATTTGTCATTTGTTGACAAGTGGCCCTAATGCAAGTGATGTGGCATCTCATCTGGGGTTTGACTGTAACTTCTCTGTTGTCAAGGTCTTAGTGTCTGTCATTTGCCCACTTGGGGTGGGTTCTTTACGGTTTGTGGTTAAGCTTTAGGGGTTCTTTCTAAATTCTGTCTTTTAATACTCTATTGAAGATTTTTAAAGTGTTAGATCAATGTCTAACTGTCCCAGGGAGGGTCACAGAGCAAGAGTCAGTGGGGCTGAGGGAGTGGCCTGCTCCTCAGCCACCTGATGCTCTATCAGCAATTAACCTGGCTCAGGTTTCTAGAAGATAAGGTCACTTTGGTCTCTCTGGCACGTGAAGCTCCATCAGAAACTTAAGCCACCCTTCCTAGGGCTGTCATGCTTCTAGCCTTCCTGGAATTGATCTCTCTCTCTCTCTCTCTCTCTCTCTCTCTCTCTGTGTGTGTGTGTGTGTGTGTGTGTGTATGTGTGTGTGTTTGTGTGTGTGTGTTTTGAGACAGGAGTAAGAGCCAAAGTTACATTTTAAGGTTTAATTATTATGCCTTAGAGACCCATGAAACAAAAATGCCTCTGATCTGCAAGTCCCTTGCCAAAGGACAGATAGTTCCTGAAGTATTTTAGTATCTTGTGACTAAAATCCCTTCCCAGAGAGAGATACCAATAGTGTCTACTCCCTCCTACCAAGGTCACCAACATCAAACTGAGGTATATTTCCACTAAAGTTTGTCTGGAACCAATGGGTTTATGGGTTTTCTTTATAAAGCAGTGGTTAGCAACCTGTGGCTGTTGACCCCCTTGAGGGTTGAACAGGGGTTGCCTAAGACCACAAGAAAACACAGATATTTACATTGCAGCTCATAACAGTAGCAAAATTATAGTTATGAAATATCAATAAACTTAATTTTATGGTTGGGGTCATCTCAGCATAAGGAACTGTATTAAAGGGTCATAGCATTAGGGAGATTGAGAACCACTCAATGTAGAGCCTGGGTGGGGGGTTACTTCCAGGAGGGTGGGTGGTTTCCCTGAAGGCAAGACTAGAAAGTCTTTACTCAGCAGAGATGATGGCTTTCTTATAGTCACATATATGGAGACCCCTCTCCCAAGACCCAAGACGACATGTCATTAGGGCAGAACTGTATAAAAGCTGGTTAGGAGGGGTGGCTGGACACTCTGCTGAGGGCTTTCCCCTCTCCTTTTCAATATGATCCAACAACCCAGCTATGATGGTCTCTTGCTGGCAGGCCCAGCAATACTTCCCCAAATGGTCTTTTGACTTAGAGGAAAGTTCAGTATGTCATGTCAAAAGAAGCCCCTAGATCAGGCCCCTTGGTCTGCATTGTTGGGCACCCTGGGAGGCAAGGGTTTGGGGGTGCAGCATGTGAGCAGAGGATAAGACACATTGGCTCCATGAAGATCTGGTAACAGCCTAGTCCCTCCCTTGGGAACCTCTTGGGCCCTCTGAATGGCAAACTGGTTCTGGTCCCATAAGTCTCTTGGCCATGCTGGGGAGAAGGCACCCCAAGGAAAAGCAGTCACACTCTTGTTTGGTAAAAGGTCAATGGGGTCAGGCAGGGTTCCCCTACTGATTGAAGCAGGAGCGTCCTGATTGTTTGCTCTTCGTGAGCCCAACTCCTGGAGGAGAAGAAGCAGGCAAGGCACATCCCAGGAGGCTGCACGAAGACGAGAGGGAAGGCTTCAGTACTGCAACTCCTGCCCTCAGCCTTCAGCGTTTGGTGTTTTCTAGGAACTCTTCTTGTTGCCTGGCTGCAGTTTCTCTTCCTTGGGTTTCAACCTTTCCTCTGTTTCTATTGTCTTTCTGGGGTCTCTGTCTACTCTGCCCATATTGGAGCCCCCCCCCCTCCGCTGCAGCCTTCTGCTACTGTTGCACCAAGCCCAGAACAGGGCTCATTCTTGTACCTAAATCCAGAAAGGGAATGTAGCAGGAACGTTTTCACCAACTGTGCTTTCCTTGGGCAGTCCCACATTTGCATGAAGGACTGCCATGGTTGCGCCAATAACAGCTTCCTCTTGACCACCAGGGGACGCTCTGAGTGCTCAGGAGGTTGAGCAGACCCAGAGTGGCTGTGGAGGCCTTGTCTGCTGGTGGGTCCTCAGAGACAGGAGTGTGCGGAGCAGAGCCTGGGGCTGTGCAGTAGTGGCCGTGCAAGGGACCTGGGCTAAGGTGCTAACCTCGGTGATCCACAGAACCCATCGCAAAGTTGGGAAATGATAAAAGACTGAAAATACTCCCAGGATCCAGCAAGGGGCTGTGTGTGAGTCACATGAATGAGCCAGGGACATAGACTTTAAGTTGCAGTAAAAGACACATAAAATAGACAATCTGAACCAATAAATACAAAGACAACTGCATAGCTGACATTGTCGTCCAGCTCTACCCTCACTGTCCAAAACAAAACTGTCTCCCCAGTTGCAAGAACCAACATGAAATACCTGTTTATGGAAGAAGCCATGTGTAGATGGACTTTTCTCTCGCACCAGCTAGTTTCCAAATAACCACACTGAGACTTATTACTTATAGCTCAGGTTTGTTATTAGCTAGTAACTCTTAAATTTTAAATTAACCCATAGTTCTTATCTATGCTCCGCCATGTTGCTTGTCACCTTTCCTCAGTACAGCAAATTCATCTCCTACTCCCTCTGTATCTCCTCATGACTTCTGAGACTCCTTCTCTTCTTCATGGTCTCTTTATGTCTGCCAGCCCCACCTAACCTCTACCTGTTCAACTATTGGCCAATCAGCTTTTTTATTAAGCCAATCATAGTGATGTATATTTACACAGTATAAAAAAATATTCCACATTTTCCCCCCTTTTGTTTAATTAAAAAGTAAGGTTTTTAACTTTAATATACTAAAACTATATATTAAAAAACAGGTAATATTGCACCCTTCTGGGGTCTCTGATGTAGTTAAAAACTAAATAGACTTAAAGTTTTCCTTAGTTATAACTTAAGGTAAATTAGGTATAAAACTTTAGACTTACAAAGATAAGATAGATAATAGAGTGTTTTCTTTGTTTTTGCCAAAACTTGATAACTGCTTTTGTTGTATATAATTTTACTATTTTAAAGTTAAAACCTTTCTTTTTAATTAGACAAAAAATGGGAAATGCTGTGGAATAATCCTTTTGTACACTGTGAAAATGTGTTGCTCTCATTGTTAATAAAGAGCTGACTGGTCAATAACTAGACAGGAAGAGGTTAGGTGGAAGAGAAAAACTGAGGATGCTGGGAGGAGGGTGGAGTCACAAGGAGAGAGCAGAATGGGAAGCACATACATGAGATAAACAAGCCTCAGGGCAGCACACAGATGAATAGAAATGGTTAAATTTAAGTTATAAGAGCTGGCTGAAAATGAGCCTAAGCTATCTGCTGAGCATTTATAATTAATAATAAGTCTCTGTGTGGTTATTTGGGAACAGGCTGGCGGGTCACCAGAATCTGTAACTCTGGTCTCAGAACACAGATTCTGGCGACCTGGAGTGACCCATTGCCCTTGCTAGACGATACAACCAGTGTCACCTGAAGGGAGGGAGCCTCAGTTGAGAAAACGCCTCCATAAGATCCAGCTGTAAGGCATTTTCTTAACTAGTGATTGATAAGTGAGGGCCCAGTCCATTGTGGATGGTGCTACTCCTGGACTGGTTGGTATGGGAGGCCCTTCTGTATATGTGTTGCTTTAATTGATTAATGAATAAATCCAACAGCTGGTAGTCCTGGGTCCTATAAGAAAGCAGGATGAGTAAGCCAGGATGAGCAAGTCAGTAGGCAGCATCCTCCATGGGCCTCTACATCCAGGTTCCTGCCCTGTTTGAGTTCCTGTCCTGATTTTCTTCCTTAATGTACTATGATGTGGGACTGTGATGAAATAAATCATTTCCTCCCAAGTTACTTTGGTCATGGTGTTTCATCATAGCAGTAGAAACCCTAAGACACCCATTCTGCCATGAAAGTAAGCTGCATGAACAATTTTGTTTGAGATAGGGTCTTAACTGCCTTGTTACTCTCTTTGTAGACCAGTCTGTCCCTGAACTCAATGAACCTGCCTGCCTCTGCCTCCCAAGTACTGGGATCAAAAGTGTGTGCCACTATGCCCAGCTCACATGAACTTTCAATAGTAAAGTGAGTCATAAATCAGTGCAAGGGACAATAACTCAGGAGAGTGTGTAAAGGTTGTGGGCAGGTGAGGAAGTCTGCTGTCAGCTTCAGTTGTCTTACAGGGTTGGTCCATCACCTTAAGCTGGTGGGTGCTAGAATGTTCCTTAGAAACAAAGCTTCATCACAGGGGCTGTTCATCTCGGGCACTGCTGACAGTCCCAAAGCAATGCTAGCGCCTGACCCGCATTCATCCCATCTGTCATGGAGGTTGACTGCGTTTATGACAAGCTTTTTCACTTGTCCTCAAGATTCAGCTATGTTGCAGCAAGTAGTCAAAAGCATCTTAGTGAAAAAGCAAGAGATATCTGTGCATGCACAAAATATATTTTGCTTTTTAATATATTTATTATTTTTATCGCTTCTCAGCCTTTTGGCTAAGATCAAGTGTAGTATCTGTTCTTATCAGTTTAATATCTGATACGTCCTCTATCCGAGGACAATATATTAAATGGATTTTTGGAACTAGGAAAAAAAATTTATTATTTTTATTTATGTATAAGTGTGTTTGTCACATGCATGCAGGTATCTGGGAGGCCAGGAGAGGGCTTCACTTGGAGCTGGAGTCACAGGTGGCAAAGAGCAGGGATCACTCTTAACTCTCAAGCTATCTCTACAGCCCTTAAAATGTTTTAATTCTTTGAGAATTTATGAGAATGTATTTTGATCATATTCATCCCAGATTCATGCCTTTCCTCTTCCTCAAATTAATGTACTCTTGAGAAAATTTAAAAAGATTTATTTATGTGTTTGGATGTTTTGCGTGCTTATTTGTACATGGGTGTGTCTGGTGCCCTCAGAGGCCAGAAGAGGGTGTTGGATCCCTTGGGACTTGAATAACAGATGGTTGTTAGCCACCATGTGGGTACTGAGAACCGAATGTGGGTTCTCTGCAAGAGTAGTTGATGCTCTTAACTGCTAAACCAACTTGCCAGCCCTCAAGTCTTCTTTTAAACCAGAGACACAGGAGACATATCTATAGAGACTAGAGACACAGGAGATACACCTAGATAAACCAGAGATATAGAAGATATATCCAGATAAGCTAGAGCTACCTAGATAAACTAGATATACAGGAGATATATGTAGATAAATTAGAGATATAGGAGATATATCTAGATAAACTAGAGATACAGCATCCTTGTGGGTCTGATGCCAGCTTAGGGCACACAGGGAAGATTCTCTCACGGGGAAAATACCTTTGTTGAGCAGAAAGAATGGGTGAGGATGCTTCTTAACCACAAAACTGGAAATTTTGACAATGTATATGGCTTTCTTTTTCAATTAAGAATCAAGATTTGGGGCTGGAGAGATGGCTCAGCGGTTAAGAGCACTGACTGCTCTTCCAGAGGACCTGAGTTCAATTCCCAGCACCCACATGGTGCCTCACAAACACCTATAATGAAATCTGGTACCCTCTTCTGGCCTACAGGCAGGATACTGTATAAATAAATAAATAAATCTTATTTAAAAAAAAGAATCAAGATTTGAAGTACAGTTTTGACTTGACTTTGGTTCACTTTGTGTTTGTGTTTAGTGTTTAGCTTTTAGTATCTTCTAATTTTTATGATGGGATAATCAAATGTTACTACAGGAAAACTTCCCATAGACTCTAGGAAGTAGTCAGGAGGGAGCTCTGGGGAACACAGGATACCTCACCCCTCATATGCCCCACCCTTTGCTACAGTGAGACCGTATTCAGTCCTGTAGTATCCCAGGCTTCAGATTGAGTCTTCCTGTGGTCAGACAGATTGCTGGGCCTCCAAGGCTCTGCTCACCCTTACCCTTCCACCTGGGACCTTTCAGGCCTGACTTCCTCCATCCCAGGGCACTGGAGACCACAGCCATCCCTGACTTACCCCCACAGCTCAGTTCTACTCTCTTCTGGTTCCCCTGGCAGGGTTTGGGGCTCCAGGCTGTTGGAGTCCTGGTTTTCTTGGGAGGGGCCTGCAAGGCTCTTTGCTGTGGGTGTCGGGTGACAAGGACAGTAAAGCAGTTGGGCCCCAACGCCTGATGTCACCTGAAGAAAGATATGAACCAGCCTCAGGGAACTTGGCCCTTCACCTTAGGTTTCTTGTAACAGGGCCAGGTTAGCAGAACCCTTTCCAGGTGGGAGGGGGTGGGGCTTCCCAAGGAATGTGGTATTGACATTTCCATTCTGCCAGTGGGCATGTTGCTTACAGGGAGATATCAAGGGGGTTGAGGGAAGGGAAGGCATGAAGCAGCTGCCTCCTGCCCGTTTTCAGGGAAGGGATGCTCATGGCCTCCCACAGTCTTAATTCTCAGCAAATCCAGCATCATCATTTCACTTGTAGACCTGGAGGCTCGGAGAGGTGGCTAAGCTGGTGCCCTGAGCATCTGGAACCCAGCACCACCCTTGCTGTGTGTTCACAGCTCCCAGGAGCAGGGCGTCATTGCTGTGGCTCTCACATTGCTTTTGTGTCTCACCAGAAAGCACCCTGGAGTTCACAAACAACAGCTCCTCTTCCTTCATTGAAGATAAAAAGAAACCTTCAAAGAAAAGCAAAGGTAGTTTCCCCAGCAGGGTGGGTGAGGCGAAGCCTGGCCCCTTTCCTAGGGCGTGCCAGTCAGGTTGGCTTCCAAGGTGCAGAGCAGAGGGGGATGTTAATCTTCCTGTTAGGCAAAATTCAACAGAAACATGAGGGTTGGTAGTGGGGTAGTCAGTGGAAAATGAGTCAGATCTGAGCTTCAAAACCCTGAGAAGGCATCCAGGTGACCAGGCCCTAAGTCTTTCTGTCTCACCAGAATTTGCAAATACAAGATTGTCTCATGGTCATGGAAGGGCTGATATGCACAACTGTGTCTGACTCAAGGCAGGAAGAAAGGAACCCAAAAAGAGAAAACTCCCAGCCCTTGTTTTCTATTGCTCTGACAAAATGCGCCCCTTCCCACAAAGCAACGAGGGAGAAAGGGCTTATCTTAGCTCCCAGCTCCAGGTCACAGTCCCTCATAGTAGGGGAGCCAAGGCAGCTGGAACTGAAAACTGCCAGCCAAGTACAGCGAGGAATCAATGCAGGCTTGCAAGCCTGGAGCACAATGCATCTTCTCCACTCTTGTTTAGTCCAGGTCCCAAACCCAAGGAATGGTGCTGCCCATGACGGGCTAAGTCTTCCCACATCAATTAATTCACTATAAACACTACCCTCTCATTACCTCAGCCTCAGATGGAAAGGACCATCCCAGTATTCCCATTGAACAGTTCTGGCTCACATTTCATTGACCAAAACTGCGTGTGGCCATAAGTGTGGCTGCAGAGGTCTTTGAAAGCAGACACACCCTTCCTCTCTTGTAGCATGAAGGCCTGGTTGGTTTCTGTCCTCCCACCAGGTCCCACAGTCATTAGGTCCCAGAGAAAATCATATAGAGGTCTCCAGAAGATTATAAACTGATTGGCCCATTAGCTCTTATAACGTATATTAATCCATTATCCCTATCTATGTTAGCCACATGGCTCAGTACCTTTCTCAGCAGGGCAGGTCACATCCTGCTTCTTCGGTGGTCCAGGCAGGAATGCCGAGAGCTTCCTGCTTCCCAGAATTCTCCTATTCTCCTTGCTCCGCCTCTACTTCCTGTCTGGTTTTCCCGCCTATACTTCCTGCCTGGCTAATGGTCAATCAGCATTTATTTAAATCATTATTGACAGAATATAGACAATTCTCCCGCACCATTCTCTCCCAGAACTCTCTAACAGTCTGTACTACACCAGTACTCCTCTTGCCTTCCACGGTTGTCCTGGACTTTCACACTGATGGGGACCAGGGTACCCTGTGTGCCATTCACCCCTCTGACTTCCTGGACCCCTGAAACTCACACTAGGATCTGAATCAGTATAGAGGAGAAAGGCATGACCAGCATGAGCCCCGACTTGGGCCTACCTCTGGTTTCCTGGATGGATTTCTGGCCATCTCTCCAGGGCCTCCAGGGGTTGACCTGGCCTACATCCCACTTGCCCTACCCATAGGAAGCATGTTCAGTTCCATCACTTTTGGCCGGAGGCTCTGGCTTCCTTTCTCTGAGAATGGAGCCTTGCTGGGATTTTCACACCAGGCCAGAGGCAGATGGGTGAGACAGATGCCGGGCAGGAGACCAGCTCCCCTAAGATTAAACCATACAGGCAAGTTTACCGGGCTTAAGGACCCAGGAGAAGATTCTGGTGTGGCTGGATTGAAGAACACTCAGTGGTGCTGTATCACATGATGAGTAGAAAGTCACGAGGACCCTGAGACATGGGCTATTTTTTCTTTCTCCAGGGCATGTGACTATAGCTGACCTCTCAAGTAACCCTTTCCACATGTCAGGGGATGTGGATTTCTTCTTGTTCAGAGAGCAGGAGCAGAATAAAGCCATTACAGTAAGTATCCAGGCCTGGGTCAGCCTCTTCTGAGAAGCTTCTTTGCGCTCTGTTCCTCCTGTCTCAGGTAAATGCTTCCCTCCTCAACTCACTCAGTCCAGAGCACTCGCTTTCCCTAGGAAGTCAAGTGCAGACCCTGCTTGGCTCTCCCACCATGGTCTCTGACTGGGCCTCAGTCAGGTGGCTTCCCCAGCTGCTCTCTGCCTCTTCCACTTTCCCTCCTGTGGATGCCATTCTCACCAGTATTCTTCATGTCCTTCAAGGCCTGTCTCACACCTCACAGGTCTCCTCCTGCTTGGAATCCCACAGGGAGTGCCCCAACCCCTGTCTTACCTGCATCCCAGCTTGTTGCCTCTTGTTTTAATCATGTGACCTGGATTCAGGGCAGCCCAGGGTCCCACAGGCCCAAAACAGAACAGCAGAACAAACCCAGATAATACAGTCCACCTACTGCACACCTCCTCCACCTGCTGCACCCCTCCCCCACCTGCTGCACCCGTCCTCACCTGCTGCACCCCTCCTCCACCTGCTGCACCCCTCCTCCACCTGCTGCACCCATTCTCACCTGCCGTACCCCTCCTCCATCTGCCGCACCCCTTCTCCTGCTGCACCTCTTCTCTACCTGCTGCACCCCTCCCCCACCTGTTGCACCCTTCCTTCACCTACTACTCTCTTCATCTAGTATCACACCCTTGAACACATTTTTCAGGATTATCAGATAATGGATTGTGGCAGCTGGTGGGTCCCAGCAGAAAACAGACTGATGCTGAGAATCTTTCTGAATGGGGAGACTTCATTGCAAAGCCTACAATGCTAGATAGCACTTGGGCTTGAGAGATGCTATAGACAGGGAGTGTCCCTCCCCTGTGATCCTGGGGTAGATCATGTGAGCGTCCTGTGGGTAGCACAGAGGTGCAGGGTAGTAGAGCCAGCCAATAAGCTTCCAGCCAGCTGACAGGACATCCCACAGAGGGAATTACTAGCCTTTTGGAAACAGGTTTAAGTTCCCTAAACCTTTTGTCAGTTTTAGCAATTCTTGGCCTCAGTTAAAGGGGACGTTGGGTGAAGGGACAGATGATCATCTCTTAGCCATGCTAGTACTATTTGTTATTTGGCTGCACATTGAACTGGCACCTGTGTTTGGTATAGCTGCCTCTCCCCGGTCCCATCTTCAGGTGGTTATTGTCCTGTTCAACCCTAGAGGGTGTGTGCAAGAGCCCACAGCTTCTCTAAGAGCACCAACAACAGAGTGCTCAGCACAGTTGCATGTGTGAGTGTGTGCGTGTCTTCCCTAGGTGTGGGCCCCTTCAGCCTCTGGCATTAGATAAGAGGCACTGGAGACATGCATCTGACAAGAGCCTGGATCCATTGACTGCCTATCACTCCCATACAGGAACGTGAACAAAAGAAGATGCTGAGGGTGCACCAGAAGATGACGTACGCATCCAAGGTGTCCACCAAGCACACTAGCCTGCGCCGGGAGCTGCAGCTAGAAGAGGAGATAGAGGACCAGGAGCTGATGGCTGAGGCCCGGCAGCTGCACACCTTCTGCAACAACACTGCCTGGAAGCTGGCCATGACCCAAGGTATAACACCCCTACCTTGTGCAGGAGCAGGAATAAGGGATGATTAAGAAAGCCCTCTCTCTATGTGTCTGACACTACATTCCTTGAAGAGCTCTGTCTTGATGGGCCACAGTTCCAGGACATGCTGATCACATGAAGACTGCATGGTCTGCACCAGTAGAGCAAGCTCAGTTTGTAGAGGCTTAGGCCCACCCAACAATCAGCCAATCACAGGCAATGGGCAGTTCAACTACAGTGAGGAGGTCATATCTGAAATTTGCCTTCCAGGTCTTGGTCATCTTGGTCACACTGCAGCATTTGATAGGTCATGGCAACCTCTCTCTGTGCCAACCTCATGAGTTGTGGGGGTGCTATCGTAAGAGAGGCCCAAGGCAGATAGTCACCAACCATGTGGAGCCTAGCAATCACCTCTCAGCATCCCAGGGGACAACTTCCTGGAGCCCTCTTGGTATCAGAACCCACAGTGATGTCAAAGTTATATTTATGACCACCTGTATTCTCTAAGTCATCCATAGATCTATACATTGTGGACTCAATATGCATTCTATGTGGACAGTTGTTTGTAGTGACAAAGGAATTCTGTTTAACTGTAGTGCAAATGTGATTCTCTTCCATATACTGATCCATTGGTTGAATCCAAGGAAACACCACACAGATGTGGGAGGTTGGCTATACGCTGAGGGAGCCTTTTCTCCCCTTTTTTCAGACCCATCATCACTGTAACACCCTGGGTAGGCAGCAGGACCTCAGCTTCCTCTGCGGACTGTCTTGGGTACCTAATTCCAGCCTGGGCTCCAGCCTCTCTCCCCTACTCACCTTCTGGGTCTTATTGCAGAAAAGAATATGGAGCCTGAAACATTGAATGACTACATGGAACAGAAGCGAAATATGTTCCTCCTTCAGGTGGGAATGGCTATATCCAGCTGAAGGTCTGTAGCTTGGCTCTGGCCCAGCCAGGTACCTTTATGCTTTGATGGTTCACAGTATGCTGTGGCAATGAAGCGAAATGAAATCCAGCGGCTAGAAATGCTGGCAACCCGGGAGGAGAAGAGGCTGGAGAGAGCTGAGAAGTTCCTGGAGAAGGATGCAAACTTGTTTGACGAGTTCCTCAGGGAGAATGACCGCAGCTCAATGCAGGCCATGAGACTGTGAGCCTTCAGGCCCTTGTGACCTTGCCAGTGAAAACCCACACCCGAACCAGGTCTACTTACCTGGACCTGGAATCTTGAGCCCTAGCCAGGCCCTGATTTCAACCTATGGTCATGACCCCTAGCTCCCCACCTGACTTGGGCCCGAGGCCAAGGCAATGGCTTCATCCATTTCTAATTGATCTTTAATGATCCATTAAATTGGCCTCCTTGTTCCCCAGGGCTGAGAAAGAGACCAAGATCAAGGTGGAGAAGATAATTGAGATCCAGGAACTCACGGCCCAGATCACGGCCATCAAAAGGTAGAGTACAGGGGGCACCTTTCTCTGTCACTTCAATGGACTCAAGGGCCACCTAGGACCACAAAGGCCTCTCAAGGACTCAAACCCTGTGGGAAGCTGTGGCCTGTTTTATGGGTGTTGATGAAGCTGAGACTCAGTGGCTCTCCTGAGGCCACACCATCAGGACACGGGACCATTGTGGTCCAGGCTGAGAGCAGCAGCCTTCATCCCCGTGGATGAAGACCCTGTAGGTCACAGAGGGTCACAACTTAGGAAAACCTGACTGTTCTGGCTCCTGCACAGCAGGGTCCCTTCCCAGCTGCTCCCAGCTAGGACTTGGTGGTGGACACTGCCTAACTTTCTGCATTTCTCCCTGAGCCTAGTGAAATCTCCAAATTTGAAGATACTTTGCAGCATTACAAGATCTACAAGGATTTCCTGTACAAGCTGTCACCCAAGGAGTGGTTAGAGGAGCAGGAGATGAAGCGCCAGGCTCTCAGAAAGGCCAAGGAGCCTGGGGAGTTCACCAAGGACAGCAGCATGGTCACCTTATTAGGGGAAAAAGGTGGGGCAAAAAGAAGGGTGCCCCCCCAAGGGTGGGTCCTGGTAGTGGTTTAGAGAACCTGTACCCATCTTGAAGGAACCCTGTATGTATGGGGCCCCATCTGGTCCTTTCATGGCTGGCTCCACACATAGGAGTACCTACTTTGAACACCCAGAAGCTCAATTCGAGCCTTCCCACAGGGGACATGGGCTTTCCAGTCAAACCAAGGGCTCTCTTCCCAAGCATTTCTTTGCCTCTTCTCCTGGGCTGGGAGCCTGAATTACCATGGAAAGTCTGGGTCCAGCAATAGTCAGATGGGGTTTTCATTTGTTTCCTGTAGGGTCTGGCAAGAGCAAGACAGCCTTGCTGTGGAAAGGTATGGCTGCCCCAGTCCAGAAGGGACCCACACCTCATGCCAGGGGCACATACAAACCTCCCCTCTTTCCCCCAGAGGTTCAGAGTTTGAAGAAATCCCCAAAGCTTACACGGTCTGGGCATGCCCCATCCAGCACTCAGAGCCTCCCGCAGGTTGGCCAGCTCAGCCAACCCAGCCTGTACAGTGAGCTGGACTCCAGACTGTGAGTGGTCTCCAGGGGTTCTGGGGAAGCAAAGGTCATTAAAGGAGACAGCCAGGATGGCAGGGTCACAGGGGAGGGGCAAGAAATTTCATGTGACTCTTGGGGAGGGTAAGGAGAGGGCAACCAGCTGAAGGTCACCCCATAAGGCTGCCCCAGGTGTCTGCTTCTTGCCCTGGGGTGACTGAGGTAGTCAGTAGCCCTAATGTGACAGCACAATAAAGGAGAGTAGAGGGGCTGTTCCTCAATAGAAGACATGTGCCAGGGGCAGGGCAGCTTTTCCTGTCTGTTGGCTATCCCAGGAGGCTCAGCAAGGCCCCACATTTCAGAGTCCCAGAATATTGGATGCACAGTAAAAGCCTTGCAGTTTGCAGTGTAGTCTTGAGCCTGAGCCTAGGGTCTGAGCCGAAGTGGTTCCAGGCAGCATTACTGGTGGTAATGCACAGTGAAAAGTGCATGTGTGTACACAGAACCAAGTCTGCAGTGAATACACAATGCAACATGGGTGAGTGCTGTCCAAAACACCCCAGATTAATGATACTTCCTTTATTTGACTTTTAATTAATTTCTGGTCATTGCATGTTAGGAGACCTTTCACTGTTGCCCAGTTTTTCCCTCACATTTAACTACACAACTCCACATGGGATTGGAACCCATAGTTTGAGAAGCTGGGAACCGGGCGGGGTGGTGGTGGTGTTCACCTTTAATCCCAGCACTCAGAGGCAGAGTCAGGTGGGTTCGGAGTTTGAGGCCAGCCTGGTCTACAGTATGTATTCCAGGACATCCAGGGCTACACAGAAAACCCTGTCTCGAAAAAGAAAACAAAACAAAAAGCAGGGAGCTAGGTGAATACAACTGGATGGACTGTGAACTGCACAAGGTCACAACTGAGAGGACCATATCCTTTGGAGGTGGATTCAAAGCGGGGCACAGCAGGCTCCTGAAATCCTTGAGCTAGTGACTGAGCTGAGCTACCTCCAAATTCCTTTTCTGTAACACAGGCCCAAGAAGGTGCATTGGTGAGGCACAGGCGACTTTCTCTGCTCCTAGAGTGCTATGCACCTGTATATCTCCATCTCCACCTCACACCCCTAGGCATCTGGCAGAGCTTACCTCACCTGTCCCCCACGTAACACACCTGTAGCTCCTGGGCACAGTCCAGTTGGAGTAGGTGGGGATCACTGGGAAGGGCTGGAAAGCACATGGAGGTGATGTTCATGCAGTGTGGTGGCAAAGCAGCCTCCGCATCCCTGTGAGCTGTCTCAGGACAGTCCCTGCCCTGTGTGGTGCTGCTTGGAGTCAGCCGGGAAGAGCTTGGTATGCCTAATGGTTATGAGTGAGGCAGGTAACCAGACCCAATCCAGGTGGCTCAGAGGGGCACTCAAAACAAATGGTAAGTAGGAAGGTACGTACAACGTAAGTGAGGGCACAGAAGGTCCTGCATCTAGAGAGAGGGCTGATAGATCAGGGTAGAGTAACCTAGTGGACCTGGGGACTTGTGACTGAATTTTGAGTGTTTTTTGACTGTGGGACCTCGATGGGGGCTGGTGCAATATGGGGGAAGGGACAGGTAGGGAACACTTTCCATCCATGTCTTTAGTCCTTTGCGCCCCCCCGCCCCCGCCACTTGTGGCCTAGACTGGTCCAGGAGCTCTGATCCCACTGTCTGTCCTCAGGTCAAGCTCTACTGTGCCATCACAAGACGACACTGACAGCGATGGGGAGGTCTGTGGCTAGGCTCTTTCCCCTCTTGCCCCCCCATCAAGTACTCTACACTGCTCCGCCAGGCCCTGTCCTATACAGCACCTTCTCTGCCTACCCCTCACAGGAGCTGGCACTGTACTTCACTGAGCCCCAACAGCTCTTGGATGTCTTCACACAGTTAGAGGAACAGAACCTGTCCCTGATTCAGAACACACAGGAGATGGAGGAGACCCTGGATGATCTGAACGTCACTCTGAAAAACACCCAGATCCGCATGTAGGTTACCATGCTGCCCCCTTGCCACTCCTGCCCCCATTGCACTGTCAGCTGCCCCCTTCCTTGTATAAGGTCTGGGTAGATACCACGACCTTGGAGCCACCTTCAGTCAGATGGCAGCATTGCGGACCTCCCATTCAGCCCTTCTGCCATTAACCCCGGCCCTGGGAAGCCAGCCTTGCCATGTGGAAGGCCACCACACCCTACCCTAGGGCCCTCAGGCAGGCATGGTTTGGAAGGGACCAGAAGCTGGTCTTCAGCTATGGGGATGTATCAGAGGTCCTCACACCACACCCTTGGCCCCAAGATGTGAGGAAAGAAAGACGCACCTTGCCAGGGACTTGCAGCATTTGGGTGGGCTCCAAGCAGTAGAGGTACAGCTGTTGGGAAGGCATAGAGCCACCTGACTGGCTGGAGTCAGTCTGGGATGGGTGGGGCCTGGGAAGACAGGTCTGTCAAAGTCTGTCTAGCACAGCAAGGGACCAGGGCAATGGAAAGACCCGAGAGAAACCCAAGGCCCTAGATGTAGTCAACAAGGCAGCAGGAGAGGCAGGAGCTGGTCTCATTCTCACTCGGAGCTCACTGGATGCTCAGACTCATAATCCCTGCTACAGGGTGTGGCCACCAGCCACCCCATCCCAGTTTCCTCCTCTGCTCATTCCAGAGCCCAAGGGGGCTGAGTAGGGAAGGCTGGGCTGGGGCACTGGGTGAGGGTGTTGTTCAGGCTCATTCACCAAGGCTCTAAACTCTGAGCAAATTTTCTGGGTGGGCCCAAGACCTGCAAGGGTCAGGCTGGGCCTCTTCACAGGAACTTATGCTGGATGGCAGCGATGGCAGAAAGACCCATACATTGGCTAGTAGGAAATGCACGTGCTAGGCAGAGGACATGGTGAGTGATGTGAGGGGCAGGTGACATCAGCTAAGAGGGAAGGCATGAAAGCAGTGTGTGGCCCAGGCGTCTGCTGGGTACAGGGAGGAGCCAGCCACCCAGAGGCCCAGCAAAGGCAGCTCAGGCAACAGAAGCAGCTAGGGCACAGGCCTCGACACAGGTGAGACTTCAATGTCCAGACAGGGAGCCATGTTCCTGAAAACTCACCTTATTGGTCCAGTATGGCTGCCTCCAGAATGAAGTGGAACTACCAGCTGTTAGGCAAAACTGCTTTCTGGAATGTTGGCAAGGGTTGGAGGCACAAGGAGATACTCTGGAGAGAGGCCAGGAACCTCTAAGCATCCCAGAGGACCTGCTCTCCCTCAACACAGCCATCCACACAGCCAGCAGGACACAGGTGACAGACAGCAGTTATCCCCAGGAACACCCACATGTGGTTTCCGAGTCACAGCCCATGAACTCAATCACCCTTTCTTATAGGGGGAAAAATCAGAAAACAACTTTGGAGAAAGAGAAAAACAAAGAAATTGAATGGATAATAATTCAGCAAAATAGCCTTAGATACAGCTGGGTTAATAGATAACTCTACAAAACATTCAAGGGTTTAAGGGAATGGAGGACCAGTGTTTGATATTCTCCCCCTCTCTCTCATATATATGATACACACACACACACAGAAAGAGAGAGAGAGAGAGAGCATACATTCACATATTTAAGGGAGAAATGATGACGACACTCCTTAGCCATCTCCAAAAGACAGATGAGGAGGGAGCGCTCCTAGCCTCCTATTGAGCCAGCACGGCTTTAATGCCAAGACAGACAGCTCAGGAGACGGGTCCAGAACAGGGTGTTTTATCACTGTGGATACAAAGACCTCAAGAAGATGAAAACAAGTTGAATCCCAACAAGTGTGTAAAACTACACCATGGCTCACAAATTAGGAACGGAAAGGAAGGAATTTCAATTCGGTAAACATCACAAAATTCTATAAGCTAATGCTGTTAAGGGCAAGAGACTAGTGGCTCTTTTACAGACAGCAGGTGCAAAGGGTAGGTAACTCCTCTTTCTGCACTCTTGGTGGGCAGAGCCTCCACTCTTCTATGCCTATGGCCTCAGGACAGAGCTCTGCCTACTAGGTCATGCCTAGTGGGAGCCAGGTGCTGAGGGAACTGTCCGACCCTGCAGGGACAGGGAGATCAACCTGCTGAAGCAGTGGATCACCACCATGATGATATCAATCTCCAAGGAGGAGGAGTCAGCAGCAGAGCTGCAGCTCAAAGCCCGCGTTTTCCACTTTGGGGAGTATAAGGGTGATCAGCAGGTAGGGACAGGAGTGTCTCAGAGCAGGGCCCAGGCCCAGCACCTCAGGCCCTGCTCACTCCCTATGCTCTGTGTGCTTGGTGTGGCATGTGCCTCAGGGGTCTGCTCACCCATTCCCTCAGCTGCCTGAACTGCTTCCTAGACTCTTGATAGTAGGGACAAGCGCAGTCCAGGAGCTCAGCATGCTAGCACTGAAATATTTACTCACTCAGGTTTTAGTTCTTTCCAGTACTGCCCAGTGCCTTGTGTGGCAGACACCAGGTCAGGGGCCTGACTACTACCTGGTCAAGAGCTACTGGGCACTGGCTATGGCCAGGCCTGACTAAGCCTTTTTGTCTGCTGTTGCTCAATAATACCCACTCAATATCCACATAGCAGTTTCTACCTGCTTTCTCAATGTCAGACAGGCTCAAGAGGGGTGAGCTCATCTACCTTGGGCCTCACAGAATGTGGTCCTGTGGGGAGTTGGGGTCAGTGCATGGCTCCCTGGAACAGGGACTGGGCCTCAATGGGCTTGCTGAAGAAGCTGGAGGAAGGGCTAGGATATGAGATGAATCAGAGCGTGACCACAGGAGCACTAGAGCTATTCTGGCTAAGAAAAGCAGGTACCATTGCTCCACCCCACTCTCTGAGCCCACACTTGGCTGTTCCATCCTGGCTGGCAAGCAATGGCTGCTGGTGTAGGCTATCCTGTGAGGGTGAGTGGGGCCTGCAGCCATGCCACACCGCTGGCCGACTGTCCCCAGGACAAGCTGCTGGAGAGCCTGAACCACAAGGTGCTGGATGTGTATCGGAAGTGTGTGGGCATGCAGCAGGAGGCCAGCCTGGGCACAGTGCAGATGCTGACTGTGGTGGAGCACCAGCTGGATGAGCTGCTAGAGAGTCTGGAGAGAGTGCCCCAGGTTAAGATTGAGCAGGCTGAGAAGGCCAAGGAGAGAGAGCGGCGCATGAGGTGAGCCACTGTGTCCGAACTTCTATGACTGCAGTCCTGGCTTGGGTGCAGGACGCTTGTCAGCATCCACCCTCATGCATTTCTTGGCCAGAGAGACAGGCTCAGGTCTCCGTGATGTGAGGCCAGGCCTCTGTGGGTTCCAGAGGGCAGGGGTCATGGGACACAACTATCTACAAAGTCTGTCTGCCTCTCCCAAGCATGGGGCCATTTCCTCTGGGGTCCCAGCACCTTAAGACTAATGTCCTAGCTAGGTGCCAAGGTGTAGGACTGTGGGCACAGGGACTGAAAACAAAGATGTGGATCTAGGAAAGGTGCTTTTTGGGGGTTGTGGTCTAAACCTTAGGTCACTCTCAAGGCCAGTATGGCCTTTACACCCACTATCTGCCTTCGCCTGCAAGCTTTGGCTGATTTGTCCACGATTGACAGGAAGGGCAGAGGGGGCATTTTCTACATATGGGAAGGCATGGACTGACCTGGAGTCTGAGTGGGAAAAGAAGTTCCTCCTAGGCCCGGATCCCTGTAAGCCACCTCTTGTCTCCAGGCTTCGTGAAGAGAAGGTCAGGATGCAGAAGGAGCTGCAGGAGGAGCGGCTGCAGCGGGCTCGAGCCAGGGCCCAAGCTGAAATAAAAAAGAAGGTGAGAGGTGGCTCCAGGGCCACTCTAGGGTGTACCTAGTGCCCTGTCCTAGGGTCCTCCTCACCAGGACCAATCTCCCAGATGTGCTCTTCACACAGCCCCTGCCAGGTGCAGATGCTCAGCCACAGAACTCACACGAACACCCAGTCTCCAGGTCCTGTTGCTCTGTCCACCTCGCAAACAGACCCCAGGTCAAGCAACTGCCTGTGTCTTTGAGGTCTCAAGCCCTTGTGCCACAGAAAATGAACTGTGGCATCCTTGTGCCTTTTCGATGTGACAGCAGAAAGTCTGGCCCTGAAAGCAGGCCTGGAGCCAAGCATGGTCCCTGAGAGACAGGGGAGCTGGTGGGCGTCTATGAAACATGACTGCCATTTTATTGCTTGGAAAGATGAACACCATTAATAATAAGATACTACTAAACATCCCAGTGTTTAGTTCAGAAAGAAAGCTGAACACATAATTCCCTTCAGAAGATGCAGCTCATTAGGAGAAAGGGCTTCCAGGCCATGATCAGGACTCAGATGGCAGGGAGGAGCACTAGACAGAAACAGGACAATATATGGAGGTCTAAATGTAACAGGGTCTTAGCAGGAAGGGGATGCTTCTCCTTCCTGGAGAGGAGCTTTATTAAGAGAAGAGTTGGGGGCAGAGGGGAAGAGAGAGAGAACACACGCTGCCATGAGAGGGATGGCAGGGCAGAGGAGCCCCTTCAGAGAGCCTCCCCTAGCAAATCCAAGAACAAAGGAGACAGCTAAGTTTTGAGAGGCTGGCAGACAGCTTCATATTACGTGATTTAGTTCAACATGCATGTGACAAAGAGCATGGAGAAGCTAGGTATTGGTTAGGACCATGGGTCAAGGGCTATTGTTGGACATAGAACAGACAGCTTAACTCAGAAAGAGCCAAAGGTTATGGGATTGGGCCTTTTAAGAGGATCACTGACTTTTACAGGACGACCTCTAATGTGTTCTGTCACATTGCAGGGTCTCCTGTGGAAGCCCTGAGCTAGGAAATACTTTAACTCTTGCCCTTCAGAAAGTGCTCCATGGAGCTGGTATGGTGACTGCTAGGCTGACCCACACTCCAGGTTCCTTTAGCCACTGCCACCCTTGAGTGGCTGGTCTGCATGACCAGGCTTTGCTGGCCCCTTCCTGAACCTTATGGCAGGGCACATCGGCAGTAGGACATCTCCATAGGCAGCATAGGCTCACCATGTTTATTGCCCCTGCAGAGAGGCAGGAGATTGGTATGCCGCTCCCGTCCGCCAGTCATCAAAATAAAGGAGGAGTCTGAGCACACGATGATGGACAAGGACAAGGAGGAGATGCTCTTTTTCTTCACTTAGCAGCGGAGCTGGCTGAGGGCTCAGGAAGAGGTCAGTTGTTAGCGAGGGCAGGAACTGCGAGTCTGAGGGACTAACTCCACCTCATGCTCTCCTGTCAGCCTCCTTACTCACAGGAAATAAAACCATGTCTCTCAGGAGTCTGAATGACCTGTTGAAGGAAGCCTCTTGGAGCCCCTCTTTTGTTATTTCACCCAAAACGTGTTCGAGGGACAGAACGCCATCCTGGTTCTCATCAGAGGCAGCTGATTGGAGCAAAGCTCAAAACCTGTCCCCCAGGAGGGCTGGGTGTTGTTTGCTCTTGGAGACAAAAGAACTGGTGGCCAGCTGGGCAGACGGGGCAAGAATCTCAACACCATGCACATACCTTTAATGAAACCAGAGCAAAACCTTTGGTACATGACACACAAACACTTTTATTCATTTGTAAGAGTTGGGTGTGTGGCAGCGGGAAGCTCCAGTGCTTAGAACATGACAGCTCATCCTGTCACTTGGCAGACACAACCTGGAGGCTGTGGGAGAAGGAAGCTTCTCTGTGAGGTGGGCTCTGCAGGCAGGTACCAGGCTGTCCATGGAGTAGGGAGGGCCCTGATGACAGGTAGGCAAGTTCAGTCCCTAAACTTTGGCCTGTGATGCAGGAGAGACCTGTGGAAAGAAGTTTTCCCAAGTGGGATTTGCAATCCTACTTGAGTAGGGAGCAGCACGTAGGCAGATGGCACTACAGAGCCATCCAGAGAAGACTCATGCCCAAACTCAGGGCCCTTCCAAATCCAAGAAACAAAGCAACTCAGATGGGGCAGAACCAAAACAGTATCTCCACACTCCAAAGGCCCAAGAAAAATGCATTTCTGTGTGACCCTGTATCCAGTCTTCACTAACAAATATGTGCAAGGCAACCATCTCCCCTGGGAAGACAGAATCACTGAAAACACACAAGGCCAAAGTCACATAATATCCTTATCTTCAACCTCAACCATAAAACACACCTATCATTCCAGCCCTACACATTAACATACAGCATTCAGAACCTCACTGTAGAGACTGAAGACAAGTTACTATTTACCAAGAATTCCAAATACAGAGTTTAGAAAAATGACTTTAAAAGTCTGAACTCTTCATTCCCAAAGTATGAGTCTAGAAAGAGGGTCTACTAGCAGGCCACTGGTGGGCGCCAGGCCACCCCAATTGCCTTTCAGACTAGCTGCCTATGCAAGCTGCCTCAGCCTGAATTTGGCTTCACCATTGCATACAGTGTAGTGAGATCAACACACCCACCAAGACCATCCTAGTAGGTGAGAAGCAATCTGTCACACAAGACCTCAGAAAAGAACCAAATTTCTAGATGTCTCGGGCGAAATGTTAACACACTACAATAGAAGGCCCTGCCCATACTTAGTGCAGAGACGCACCTGAGCAGGGAGCCGTGCTCCACTCACTGCAGGAATCTTTTAATGTAACAAGTGTTACATGGGGACCTGGGAAAGACTGGAATGCAGACACATGGCATGGACATGTTGTCTATTTCACAGAGGGCAACCTGTGGAGGCAGTTTCAAAGAGTATAGCCCAAACTGGCTCTTGCTGGACCAGAATGAAAGCACTTTCCATGCATGTACCCCAAAGTCTCAAAGAATCAGAACTGCTTAGCAGAAGTCACATGAGAACTCCCGGGCCACATCACACAGCCTGGAACATGTCCTTGTTTGCTCAGGCTGCTGTCACTGAAGGTCCTGCAGGTTGATAGTGCTTCCTGGTGCCTGCACACTCTCCAGCCCAGCAGACCCTCCAGGTGATGGAAGCACCTCCTGCAAAACCAAGCAGAAAAGTGAAGAGGGGTGGGGTAGGAAGAGAAGGGGAAGGCACAGCAAAGACTTATCCCATACTTTGTCCCTTCAAAGAACATTCTTTTGACCCCAGCACAAGACAGAGACAAGCAGATCTCTGTGAGTTCCAGGCCAGCTAGTCAGGGCTACATAGTGAGACCCTGCCTCAAAAACAAAATAAAACAAAACAAAACCAAAAATACCCAAAATAACAACAAAAAATGTGAACACAGAACCATTATGTTTTCCCATATTTTTTTTCTAGGCCTACTGATGGGTCCATATATATTTAAGCACCCATGTACATTCCTGTAAAACAAAACAAAACCCAAAAAAATCGAGATCATGTCTGCTTATAGCCCGCAGGCAGTAGGCAGCCCATCCAGAGGGATGGCCATAGGTTGTACCCATCACTCTACTGCTAGAATCCAGCACCTCCTACTTTGGTCTTGAGGACTCCAAGCTGTAGTGGGCAGGTCTCAGGTCACCAGGAGTTTGTACTTCCCTCCTTCATTGCCTCTTGCTCTCTTCCCTACCACCCCACATCTTCTTCCTTCCTTTTCTGTGTTTTTTAGAGACAAATTCTTGCTATGTGGCCCAAGTGGCTTCAAATGTGCAGTTCTCCAACCTTTGTCTCCTGGTTAATAGGTGGTATCTATGTCTACCACGTCTGGCTCAGATTTCCTTTCTTTAGGAATAGTGTTCTGAGGGGCTTAGGATAGTACAAATGACATTTCTGAGGAAGGTCGGCAACCAGAAAAGTGACTTTCATTCAGACCTAGAGCTGCACTGGTGGCTGCCCACTCTCAGCTTAACCACCCACCTACATAGCACTGCTACTGAACTTATCTGGGTGCATCTCACTCATGGGGAATTTAGAACTAGAGTGTGCAGTGGTCACAGGCATACTACATTTCACCTGTTCTACAAACAGATACTGCAGTGTCAACCAAGCCTTATTTGAAGCCGTGACCCCATCTTTTCAAAAAAGTTCAAGGTGGCTGGACCTGACCAGCAACCCAACGCATCTCCAGGGCAAGTCTATGGCAGCTGCTAACCCATGCTATAGCCTCCTGACATGAGAAGCCTGCGATGGATGCGTTCTACTGAGAAGAGCAAGAACTGTAGGCACCCAGACCTGGAGGACGTAGACAGGCAGATCCACGGTGAAATAGGGGTGGAAGGCAGAGCGCTGCGGGCTGAGGGCCAGTGGCAAGCCTCCGTCACCTGAGGGGTCATCCTGGGGAGGCAACATCAAGAACTATCACACACTGGTAATCAGGAAGCAGAAGCACTGGCCTCTCCATCTCTCTTACTTTGAATCCAGTCCAAAGTTCAGTTTAGTCTGGAATCTTCTGCTGCCTGACTCCCTGTTATTTATTTCAATACTCAAAAACTGTCCCCTGTCCCAACATATAGTGTACTAAATTCCGTGTGGATGCCCTGGTACTTTCTCTCTCTCTCTCTTTTTTTTTGGTTTTTTGAGACAGGGTTTCTCTGTAGCTTTGGAGCCTATCCTGGAACTAGCTCTCGTAGACCAGGCTGGCCTCGAACTTAGAGATCCACCTGCCTCTGCCTCCAGAGTGCTGGGATTAAAGGCGTGCGCCACCACCACCCGGCCCTGGTACTTTCTCAAGCCCATGGGAAGGCCTTCTCTCTGTTCCCATCTTACCTATGGGCCAAACAGAGGCCTGAAAGCAGATGCCCCCTGAGATGAGGCTGCCAGGTCCCAGACGCAAGTCAGAAAGAATGGTTTTGCCTTCTCATATACATATTCAATTACAGCTGCCCACCACCCCCAAACTGAGCACTCTGTTCATAAGCACTCCATCCTCCCGTTGCCCCAAGGACCTTCTAAGTGCTGTTTCCATCTCTGACAACAAAACTGAAGCTGAGGGCCAATGAGCTGTCGAAAGACAGGTGAAAGAGTTATAACCCAGCCTGGCGGTGGTGGCGCACGCCTTTAATCCCAGCACTCGGGAGGCAGAGGCAGGTGGATCTCTGTGAGCTCGAGGCCAGCCTGGTCTACAGAGCTAGCTCCAGGACAGGCTCCAAAGCTACAGAGAAACCCTGTCTCAAAAAAAAAAAAAAAAGAGTTATACCCAGGTGCACACACTTTCCAGTGGGCTCGTTTTCTGCCTGTGGTGGCACTTTTCTTACATCCTCTTCACCCTATACCCTGAGCCCTGGAAGTGCCTTCTGCAAGCTGACCTGCACATGGTGGCTATACTACTTTGGGACAAGCCTCCCACTCTTTGCACTGTCCCTATCTCTAGGAGTCCTTGATCTCTCCAACAGTTTCAAGCTGTTCTACCATTGGGTCAAACTAGGAGGGAGGACCATGATTTTCAGCTCATTTCTCCACACAAGCCCAAGTCTCTGCCCACTAAACCCTCACCTGCTTCTTTTTTGGTCTAGAACCCTTTCATTGCCTCTTTCCCCAGGCCACTCTTTGTCACCCATCCCCCATTTATCTGAGCCCTGTAGGCCCTTTACAGCCTTCTACCCCTGGTCCCACCTCTTTCCTTCATGGTTCTGCCCCAGATGGTCCTTGCCTGTCTTTAAGTTCTCCGAAGTAACAGGAACAGCTCCACCCTCAGTCTCTGACAACTAGATTTGCACTGACCCACTGGAGTTTCATCTACTGCCCTAAGGTGGTGTGCACCATGCAGGTATGTGTGACTCAGTCAGAACATAGCCAGATCTCTCAGCTTCCAAACCTCTTCCTTCCCCATTCCACCTCCTCAGAGGACATCCTGGTAGTGCAGGTAGATATGGGGCTGCTGAGTGACTTGGCAGTGAGTTCCCATAGATGGCTGTCAAATAAAGGTCTGTTGAGCCCCCAAAGAGGTGACTGAGCCTTACGTTCAGTGAGCAGCGAGAAAGCAGAAAAGTAAAAAAGGCCCCACCACTTTCACATGAAAGCCTGCACCAGCTGCTCTGCAGGCAGTGGTACCCAGAAGCACGGCCAGAGCAGTCTAAAGAGAGTTTATAGGAGAGTCTGGGTAGAGGTGGGGCAACATGAATACCAGCAGCTGTGAGGCTTACATATGGCCAGCTTGGGCAGTCTCAGATGCTTCCAGCCTGCGTAAAGTGGTCCCAAGCAGGTCTTGGCAAGATAGAGGCACAAGCTATTACACCTCCAAGAGATGTGGGGAAGATGGACCAGGTTGAGGGGACTAGACACAAGGTAACACAGTGCCACAAACCTGATATGTCAGTCCTAACAAAGGCAAGGGCTTGCACAGATGCAGTGAGACAGGCTGGGAAGAAGAGAGAGGCTGGGGTTATTAAGATGGCTGGGACAGGACACAGAACTTGGAGCAGTTTACTGAACGGGCAGTGGCCACCCCTCCACCATCCTGCCCCTGCAGACCTCAGCATTCATATGGGTGGTTCCTACCTGCAGAACAGGGATCTGGACACACTGCAGACCAGCTGCAGGGGCTGGTGCTGGCAGATTTCCACTGGGTACCACGAGGTTTCCACAAAAACAACTGTGCTGGCCTGAGTGGACATGAGGATGGCTGACCATGCTGCCTTTCATTTTCCCACGAGCAGACTCAGATGTTCCTAAAACCAAGCAGATAAAAACAGCACATCTAACAATGCTTCCCTGGCTGGGCTCTGGCCCTGACTGAGGGTTTGTGAGGAATAAGCTTCATGGTTCCCATCATCCCATACAGCTTCACGGACCTGAACATTGTTCCAAAGGAATTTTCATGAGGCAAGAGATAAAATAGATTTTAATGGAAAACTTACCAAACCTATTATAATCATTTTGCCTGACAGAACCTGAATCTAGGTGCTCCTTCTCTGAAGGCCATGTCCCTGAACTCCCACAGCTCCTGGCAGGTAGAAAGCTCAAAAGCTTTAGTACTCTGCACACAAAGGTAAGCCACGGCAGCTGGCTTTGCCACCCAGCCTGGCCTTCTAGTTGCAGCAAGATTTGTTTCTTTTTCTTTTTTAAACATGGAGGTTGGGCGGTGGTGGCGCATGCCTTTAATCTTAGCACTTGGGAGGCAGAGGCAGGCAGATCTCTGTAAGTTTGAGGACAGCCTGGTAAACAAAGTGAGTTCCAGGACAGCCAGAGTTGTTACGCAGAGAAATCCTAGCTTGAAAAACCAAACCAAACCAAACCAAACCAACCAAACTAAAAAAATCCATGGCCCTCTGCAAGGCCCATGGCTCCTGCGGACCTGCTTACCTCACTCCTGAAGGTCACCAGCACCTTGTGGTGTCCTGAGTGTGTTGTGCTCATGTTTGTGGCTGGTATGATACCTGGGGCCATAGGCACAGGGCTTTCCTTTGCTTTTCTCACAGCCTGCTTTCTTGGGCGAGGTGGGGGCGCTAAGGAACCATTTCTTAAAGTGCAAATATTAACTAGGTTGATGGACAAGGTGAGGAGAGCCCATGTTGTAAGCAGAGACTAAGCTCTCCTCATTGCAGGAAGAGTGGTTCCACTACAGTTTCAACTCATCTGCCAAAGTCTCTGCCAAAATCCCTGGTTTATGCAGTTTTCATGCCAAACTGTCCCCCCTGTTCATAGCAGATCAGGGTTGGGACTGGGTCTGTCAAAGCAAGAAGCTTCCAGTCACTGCTTCTTGAACATGCATATTATCTCACTCAGCTCTAGAACTATACACACGTGAACTTTTATGCTTTTAAGTTTCTTATTAACCCAGCATGCTTCTCTGGCATAAAAATATGGACATAGCTGGTGTGTGCCGTGTGTGTGGGAGGGTGTACTCTACACTGCATGTCCTAAGGTTTGCCTGGGTGTTTTTCAGCATAGCTGTTGCAAGGGTAAGAGTGTAAGGAATTCATGTTTCCAGAATAGTCAATTCCAGTCATGTTGGATACCCACCTTGTTAAGCCACGTGCTCACAGTGGCTTATCCTTTCCTTTGTCAACCTATATGACTTCCTATTTATCCTTCCCAGTGAACTTAAAACTGACAGGTGGATTTTTAACTTTTTCGTTGTTGGAATTTGAGATTTTAAAAAAGAAACTGAGCAAAATAAGCCAATAATAGACTTGAATGTTTTCTGCCAAAAATCCAGCAGACCTTACCCTGCCTATCATTGTCACTAGTGGCCCTGGAATGGCTTACTTTTGTTTTTGTCATTACCATCTACTTTTCTCCACTATCTTCTTTCTTGTTTAACAGAAAAGCAATGAGCTGAGTAACCCATCACAGTGCCACTCTTTCCTACAGGCCTCTTGAGACTACTCACGCTTTGTGCTGAAGCCTTTCCAAGTAAAATGACATCATCATGATAAACTATCACCATGTTCCTCTTCACCAACCTCTGTAAACCTCCCATCAGAGAGTCAAATACTGCCACGAAGTTGGTTTGATGTCTTTCCTAGATTCTTAGGGAATTGTCTTTGGCTGCTCTCTAATAAAAATGGTGATGGCTTTCCAGCACTTGGGAGTCAGAGGCAGGCGGATCTCTGTGAGTTCGAGGCCAGCCTGGTCTACAAGAGCTAGTTCCAGGACAGACTCCAAAGCCACAGAGAAACCCTGTTTCAAAAAACAAATAAACAAAAAAATGGCAATGGCCACTGTTATTAGGGGGACATCTTGGGTTCTCAGTTAATTAAGGCCTGAAAGACTGTGACAGTTACTAATAGATTATAGAGACACCATGGCCAATCATGCTGGCAGGCTGCCTAACTAACCAGGAGCCCCTTGAAGCTCTAGGCAAGCCTTACCCACTCCTTACAGTCCACTTCAACCGAAGGAGGGCAGACATAGCACATGGCTTATGGGTTCGGGTAATCCTAGGACGAGTCTGCCTTGGATTCTAGTCATGGTATCGATCCTCATTAGCTATTACTGCTTCATGTTCCAAGATCCTCATTCAGAAATGGAAATAACAGGACATATACCTTTCAGAGTTTTAGAGAGGACTACGGTTGGCTAATAGACACAATACAATGACTCAGAACCAGGTCAGGTGCACAGAAAACCTTAGATACGACAACTCTTGTCAGGCTTTAATATGAAGGGCATTTTATATGTACACTAAATATAACTATTTGAAAAGTGTTCCATGGCTAGTGATCTGTGTATGTTTTATTGCTCATTTAGCAAGTATTTTCTGCATCTTCATCATGTGGTGCAATGATACTTCCCCTAGAGCTCCCAATGGATGGCTTGTAAACCTATCATCAAAATGCAGTGGTAGCTGACGGTGCTTCATACCACTAGACCCAGCATTTAAGATAGGATAGTTTGGGACCAGCCTGGGTTACATAATGAGACCCTTCACAGTGTACCCTGCTCCCACCACCCCAGCAGTATGGAGACAGCAATGGGGACAAAGACAGAAGACTCTGAAGAAACTGACCACAACTAAAGGCATCATTGCAGGCAGCCACTTGAGCAGAGTGGCACTAGTCACTGAGAAGCAAACATCCAGAGTGACCATAGCAGTAAGGGACTACCCCCTACCAAAGAGAAGGGACCAAGAAAAATGGTGTCACCAGAGTCTAGAAGAGGAACAGTGCAAAGAGACAGACAAGGGAGATAGCTCCTGCCACACAACAGCAGCCTGTCTGGTTCGCACCCACCTGAGCCTCATCTCTGTGATCTCAGGATCAGGTTCCAGGTGCTACTGGGGGAGGCCGGGTAGCAGTCTCTAAGGACATGAAGGCCAAAGGTCCTGACTACAAAGCAAAGCCTGAGCATAGAGAGCACTCTGTCCTGGAGGACAGTGGCTGTTGTGCCACACACCCAGAGCTCTATTTTGCTCCAGCAAAAATGTTAAGTGACTGGAAAATGGGTGTAAACAGAATATAATTTACACCTATTCCAGCACCTTTTAGTCTGTGCTTACCTGTTTTACAAGAATTCCTGAAGAAACACCACACCCATCCTATGAAACCAGGCCTCCTCATGCAGAAGGGGACTATGAGGTGAGATATTAGATCTGCAACCAAAGATAAGTCCTATCTTTGGACTTATGCAGCGTTGGCAAGGGGTACCCCCTTGGCTCTACCATAATCTCCCTGATAATGTGTATGGTAAAGATGATGCTGCTTTTATGTTAAGGCTGGGAATCTGCCATCAAGGACTGCTTTATCCTCAATCACCAAGAGTAAGGAAGGGAGACAAGAACAAAATGGCCCTGCAGAGGACAAGTGAACCAGTTATAGACTGTCCCAGCAGGAAAGCAGCCTAACAAACTAAAAAAGCACAAACATGAATAGAAATAAAAATGACAGATGGAAATGAATAGACCCACGAGGCTAAAGGAGAGTCCTAAGGTCAGGACTATGGGTTCACCTCTAGCACTGTGGCTGAGTTCAGTGCTACTGTCTTCCCCTGCCTCAAATAATCTCCCACAAAGTCACCTGCCAAAACCAAAGTTATGGTCAGGAGAATGAAAGAGCTCAGGCTCAGAACAGAGATGACCAGAGCCCACCCAAGATCATTTACAGACAGGGCCTGTAGAGAGCAGCCATTCAACAGTCCTCAAAGGCCAGTGCCTGACAGAGCTTTCCCAAACTTAACACACAGAGAAGAGAGACTAGGCACAGCTGGAGCAGAGGCACCTGGCTAATGGACAAACTATGTGGTGACAGTCTAAAGTCTATACTCCACTTTGGTTCCCAGAAGCCACCTCAACTATAGGCCTGCATGTTCTAGGTGTGTGTGTGGCCCATAAGGTGGGCCAAAGCTCCTGCAGCTAAATGACATCCCCATGAAATCCAAACCCAACTAGTGCTTTGCACTTAAACTTCCATGGAATTTTATAGATGTCACTAAATTCGCTCCTAGAAAGAGAAGTTACAGCAATGTGACTCCTGGGCTGACAGCAAACCTCTTCCTTCAAGGAGTCCCTTCTTCATTCATGATGGCAGCCAAAGGAAGAGGGGGAGGAAATCTGTAATACACATGCCCAAAGATATTTGTTTTAAAGTGAAAAGATTACAATGAGGATAAGATCACTGACTCAAGCCTCAACTCAGCCACCAAGTCACTCGGGCATTTCAGCCACATGCACATGGCACAGCCACATAGCTCTCTGGCTACAGACTAGGCTTTGCCAGGACTAGTAGGTTACCCCAGGGCTACCAAAACAATTGAGTGGAAAGCACATGCCTACCCTGGCTTCTTTCTCCTGCCTCTCTGGAAAGGGAATCACACATCTCTGTGTACTAATGACACCAGAGAGCTTGGGAAAGCTTCACAAGCCACTCAGGAGGAATGCCTATTCTACTGCTTGCTATTTTAATGTGACAGTTTTAATTTCAGTTTTTAAAATGACAAAATTGATGTATTCTCAAATATAAAAAGAAATGACCACAGTAAAATATTCACAATCTTCACACCCAGTGTTGGGTGAGACTATCCATGCATGGGCATGTCTTACCTAACTTCTGTTTCTATGTCAGTATATACACAGATGTCCATCCATACACCCATCGTTCTTATAGACTGACTCACCAAAAAGTGTATGGTTTTGTTGACATACAACTGAGTTGTAAATATTCTCCTATCAAAAATTCTGGTAGAAGAGCAGCTTGCAGATGGGTCCTTTACAAGGACTCCTGGTATCTTCATAAGCTAGACAGTAAGGTGCAGCTGCACATGTAATCATTACCCAGCTTTGTTATTTTCCTCTTGGAACCATCACCTGACCCTGTAGACACCCAGGTCATCTTCAAGAGGGCCTCCTTGGATGCCTATGCAGCCGCTCTGGCAGTCTTCTGCAAACACTTGTTCATGGTAGTGCACATCTGTCTCGCCACCTTGAGTTCTTATCAGATGTGGCTCTGGTCAAATCTGCTGAAAAGATGTGTTTACCATGCCTCTGGTTCCTTGGGCCTCCTGCCAGCACATGTGTAACATGTGAAGAACCGCCTCTTTGCCTAGCCTGCCAAGGTGACTGTGGGACCAAACGGGTCCTTCTGTTACAGCAGGTAGAGCAGAGTACAGTAAGTGCTGGCTGTTGTTACAGCGTTTCAAAAGCCCTAAACCCTTTGAAATCCACAAAGGGTAGCATTCAGTTGTTAGAAGTACACAGGGTCACCTCTGCCACATGCAAGGATGCACCAAGGCTCTGTTTCTGTGTCCTGGGCTCCGGTTTGTGACTCTACCTATGATACACCATCATTCTTTTTCTGCTGGGCTATTGTGGTAGACATGTGACAGGCTTGAACATTTAGTGTAGTCTCTAGACATTCCCTTGCTTTCTTGAGCTTTCTCACCTCATTCTGTCCTCAAGCCTCCTTGGACTTCCAAGTGAGAGTGTCACCACCCTGCGGGATAAGTGTCAGGCCTGTAACACTCCTTTTCCTCACACCCAGTTTTAGGGGCCCCTACTTCTAGACAGGCCCCAACTCCCTCTGTTTGACCACCACTGACCCCTAGACATTTTGACTTCAGTTGGATGGCCACAGAAATCCCTAGACATTCTTGTTTCCTCCCATGCATGACATCTGTCAGTTTATTGTCAAAAGAGCAGGTGGAATGGCCTTTCAAGACATTATGTCCCTTTTCTACTGACCCTCGAAGTAAAGACCAGAGGTGTGATCATGGCTTTTAAGGGGTAACAGCTGGGTCACCTTAGTGCCTCCACTCTCCCTCTGCCTTGTTAGTCTCTAGTGAGGTCAGCCTGACTTCTCTTTGGACAGGCCAACCACACTGCTGTCTCAGGCCCTCCATAGACTGTCTGCCATCTGTTTCCATCCCGTGGCACCTTCTCATCTCCAGGTTTTATCTTTTCTGATGCCCCTGTCTTCCCTATTGAGAACTGTAGCTCTTCTCAGATCCCTTCCTGAGGGATTAATTTTATCATTGATTTACCCTGCCTTTTCTCATCAGGTACTTCCACTCCACTCAATGGATTGGGTATCCACTGTTCACCTTTCCCTGGTATACTGGAGGGAAGAAACTACACCACCAGGGAGCAACCCAACTCTGCCTTTCAGCTAACCTCTGTTGTCTTCTCCATGTGGGAGAATGCCTGCCTGCTTGTGAAATTTCCTCCTGCAGGGCTTCTGTGACCCTGCAACCACATTTCTTCACTGCTAATTGCTGCCCTTTAGAGAACTCCAGATGGCAGACATTCTTTAACTGGACACTAAATTATCTCCTTTTGCTAATTTTTTAGCTGAATCTCTTGGGCTTTTCAACAGTGAAGTTGTCTATAAATTATCACATCTCCTCCAAAGAATCCACCTTAGTTCTATTTTTGGTTTATTTTCAAGGCAAAACCCTTCAGAAGAACACAAACACCTATGACAAGAACAGGAATAAAAGCTAGGCAGTGGTGGTGCACGCCTTTAATCCCAGCACTTGGGAGGCAGAGGCAGGTAAATCTCTGTGAGTTTGAGGCCAGCCTGGGCTACAGAGTGAATTCCAGGACAGGCTCCAAAGTCACAGAGAAACCCTGTCTTGAAAAACAAAAGAGTAAGAATAGGAGTGAGTCCCAAATAACCTGGGCACATTTGTGCCCTTGAAGCACAGCACTGAGTGGGTGCTGGCTGCTAGTCTCAAACTCACCAGGTAGCTGAGGACAGCTTTGAACCTGTTCCCACTTGAGTACTGGTTATGACAGATGTGTGACATCAGTCAGCAGAAATCATCATGAAATTTCTATTTTCACCAGTGATGCCTATTAATTTTTTAGGGAATACAACTTAAGATCTGTTGAGGGCTGGAGAGATGGCTCAGTGGCTAGGAGCGCTTGCTATATAGCATTCGGGTCCAAGTTTGCATCCCCAGAGCCAACATCAACAAACTGGGTATGGCTGAACATGCCTGTAACTCTAGAAATGACAGGAGGGGAAGGCACAGAAACAGAATTGCTGGGCCTAGCTAGAAGACAAGAGGGCTAGCTCCGGGTTCAGTGAGAGGCCCATCTCAAGGAAATAAGGGAGTGAAAGTGTGGGATTGCTGATGTTCCCTCCTCTGGTCGTGCATACACATACCTGTTGAGAAAACAGTAGGGCTCTTCACTGGCCTCTGATTATGATCGACTCAGAGTTTCCAATCCCTGTTTAGTCAGAATATAGTAAATACAAGATGTTCAGGATGCTGTTTAGAACTCCTTTACCTATTATTTTTAAGGAAGCACCTATGGCCATTCTGTGTGGTGACAGCCTTTGCTGTTCCTATCCTAGGAAGAGCAGGTATGTAGCCAATTGCACAATAGACTGATGCATGTACCTTTTCCATGTTATAGTGTTCACATTTGTCTTTCAGAATGCTGTGCTGCTGCAAGTTCTATAATGTACAATCACAGTGTGTGTGATATGTTTATTTCTGTTTCCACTGACAGTGCAACTTTTCTTTTGTTGTGTTTCCTTGGTTCAAAGTCAGCAGAAATGGAAACCAATGGCCTGGATAGCTGTGGGCATTTAAGAATATGCTTTGTTCCACCCAAGTCAAAAGTTCCAACCTGAACAGATGGTTACACAGCACTGGTTATTATGCTCTTGTTTTCCACCTTGTACTTCCTTTTCTTAAGAGGCTGCTTGTGCACACATTTGTACCTATCTTCCAGCCACATCTCTGGTATATACACAGCAAGAGTCATCAGTAGCTTATACTCCAAGTGTCCTACGGCTATAGTCTCATTTAATCTCCACAAGAGATCCAAACAAGTGTTGCTACTGTTCAAGGGATCAAACTAGGTAACTCCATGGCTATCACTTTCTGTTGTATTAGGCATTTTTTTTCTTCCACTACTCAACGGCTTAGCAGGCTTTATTTTGGCTTCCAAATGAATTTTACTTTGTAATTTATACAAATGGTTAGAAAACAAAGTTCTGCCAAGACTTTTTCCCTATGAAGATGTTAGTTGTAATTTTCTTAGGAAACAAAGTTCTGCCAAGACTTTTTTCCCCATGAAGATGTTAGTTGTAATTTTCTTCATTCCTCATTTCATGTACTATGTCTACAAACATTGAGTACAGATTAGTCTAGTAAATCAACTTCATTAGCCTCATGAATAAACATCCTTCACAGCCTCACTGTTTCTGCTGTACACAAGTTACAAGAGTCATTTTCAATACTGCTAGGCCTTTACTCATCCTCTCCCTAGGTTTCTACCATATTTCATTTTGCACTTGAGAGCTAAGCTTTCAGAATAAATGTTCATTAACTCTGCTGTGTAACACATGGGCAACAACCTCTCCATGCTAACGTTACCCCTGCTTTGGGGTTTGTTCTGAGTCACTGCTTGCCTTCCCATACATTTCCCTAAGGATGTGCTTTGCTTAGATGTATTCAATCTTTGTCTCCTGGCAATGCACTTAAGACTTGTTTATACTTTCAGAGTGACACAGAGGCCTTCGGGTTTTGGTCACACCGTGCTTCCTTTCCTTTCCCTGCTCTTAAGCCACTGCTCACTGCTTACTATGTCTGTAGAGGAACCCTAATACAAATCACCTGGCATGACATCAGGGTCATACTATCACAGCCAAGACTCATTGTCTAGTGTTATCTGGGGAAAACATGAGAAACAGGGTATCTTCTGCACATACTAAACAATTAGCCTTGCTGAGCTCCTGGAAGATGACCTAGGGGCCCTAGAATGTCCTGCCTGTAAGCATGTTCTTGCTTCCTGGATAGAAAGATAGCTCTGTAGTTAAAAGCACAGGCCGCTCTTGCAGAGGACCAAGTTTTGATTCCCAGTACCCATATGCTAGCTCATAATCACCTGCAACTCTAGTTCCAGGGGATATAATGCCACCTTTTGGCCTATAAGGGTACCAGGCACAAGCGTGGTACATGAACATACATACAAGTCAAAAACCAGCCCTGCCCTCCCCCAAAAAAATTTAAAAAAAAAACAAAAAAAGAAGAATGTTATGTTTCCCTGGGGTACTTAAGCCATTTCAGAGAGCCAATGATAACAGTGTGATGTATAGTATAGTCCTGGGTCACAAACTGCCAACCCTACCTCTGGAGGGGCTGGGGCTTACATAATTGAGTCCCAATAAGTGCTGTAGATAGCATGCTTCAGGTGAGTTCTTCTGGTCACCAGTGCTGGAAAAAGTTCACACTGTCCTCCTCACATAGATCCTGCTCTTGGTCTGACTCTGTCATTTCACTGTGTAACACTGACTGAATACAAGAGCTTTCAGTGGCTGTGAGCTCCAGAGAATGACCGAAGCTGAGAGTATAGTTGGGGTACACAACTGCAAAATATCTATGTCATGTCATGTCAATACACTTATACCCAGCACAATGCACAAAGGCACATCACCTCCAACTCTAAAAGAAGGCTTCAGGAAATGCACATGGAGAGTTTGTAGGCCAAGGAACTGTATTTTTCAAAAGCATCATGATAGGTAAGAAGGGCCAAGGCCCTGACATGCCTGGAGACCAGAAGACCTGACAACAGAGCCCAGGTAGGAGTCTGCTTTGGCCCAGGCAGAGACGGGACCTGAGGAACACCAGCTGAGAGTGAACGTCCCATGATTGTGACAGCAAACACTGTCAGTAACAGACTCAACAGGGCTATGGAGAGGGTGCAAGGAGTGGCTGGGTGACATGTTACAGCTGTGGACATGACGGTGACACTACTACTGTGCACGGTCACCTGAGGCAGAAAGGGTCTGTAAGTGTGAACTTACAGTACATGTTAGGAGAGGCACAGGGGGCTCCAAGGACTATTTAAAGGCAGGGACTCTACATGGACTCCCTCCTGGCTGGTCACAGGATTTCAAGAGTGCTTTTTGAGAAAGACAGGTAGGTGGCAGAGATAATCCTTCACCCTGGCAGAGACATTTTGCTTGTTCTCACACACAAAAGCCAGACACCTTGCAGATGCCACAGTTCTATTTCCCTTTAAAGTCTATAAAACATTTAAAATGAATACATGAAATGCTGTGACTGTCATAGAAGGTGGCCAGAAACTACTCACAAAGACCTGATGCAGATTTAAGCACCTCAACTGTCTCCTATCAATTATACCTCTAGGTGAAGGACAAGAAGCCACTCTTTAGACAAATGCCCTAGCTAATAAGAGGAAGGCAGAACTATAATCACCTTCTCTGCAGACCCAAGGGATCTAATGGTGCTAGGTGCTAGTCACTAAAGGCTGCTATGAAAACAGTTCAGGTGACTCCACAAAGAACCCAGCACCACTTCAAAGAGTTTTACTAGCTCTCCTCTCCCTAAAAGAATCAATCAGATCAAGCCCCAAGGTGTAATAGCTAATTTAGGGAAACACATAATGAGAGAAGTGCTCAACTACACCAGTGAGGCAAGCTGCAAAAGCCACCTGAGCAGGCAGGACAGACCAACCCACACAGCACTCCACCAAACATGGGAAAGAGTGGGAGAGAGAGAGAGACAATGTTATGGCTCTAAACCAGAAGAGTAGCTGCCAAGTACAGCCTCTGACTCCTCTGTGGATTCTAATGCCAACAGGTGTCAGCAGCAGGTATGGCATTTTAGACAACTGAAAACCGCAACATTTGCCAAATACAAGTATTAAGGACTTTTAAAGTGTCTTTGATTTTTAAAATGTCATACTGCAACTGATAACCAAGTAATTAATCTCTGAAGATACTGCCCCAGCTTAGTGAGAGCAATAACTTTGCACCTCAAGTCTGAAGCACTCCCTTTCCTCCAATTACACAATTAATTATGACTGGGCTCAATAAAGTCATCTGACTTTCTTAATGAATTTGGCTTGCAAGTGGTAATTTTTTTCTACAGACCTCCATGTCCCCTTTTATTTTCCTTGCAAGTTTTACACTACAAGTTTTGGATTCTTGCACCACAGAACTGTTCTTTCTAAGTCACAAGTGACACTGACAGGCACACTGGGAAACATCTGTTTGAAGAAAACTATTATTTTAAATCAGAGCTATGACATAGAACAGAAAGACATAAAATTGCATCAAGTAAGTTTAAGCAAATGTAAAGATGAATGAGAACACCAAAGAGCTCTGCTGACATTAAACAGGATTCACCAGTCTCCGTTCAGCACTGTACCTTCAACCCATGTGCAGAAGGGGCAGCACTCAAGACCACAGACATAACTGGCTCTTGTGACACTGTTTTATTTCGTTTTCTCATTCAGGTGAGCTGCTGCTCTTAAAGGCTGAGGCCGATTCAACCAAAGACTTCTGTGCACAGGCTGCCGTCACACAGCTACCCTAGAGACAGTGGTCGTTCTATCCCACAGTTTCTACCACAGGACCAGGCCCCACTTAACATCCAGCCACTCTCCTGCTTTCCTGACACCTGGCTGGCTTGACTCATTTATTCAGTAGCCTTCCAGAACTGACACTGTTTGAACTCTTCACTTTCCCAGAGCCCCTTTAGACCTGTCAAGCATGTTCAGACATGCTGGGGATTTGGTTACTACCTGTTTTCTAAGTTTATATAAAGCTAAGGAATTAATAAAAGGGCATTTTGAACATAGAAGACAAAGAACACAGAAACAACTGTTCTGTGTGCTTCCTCTGCCTGTGACTGTGACACAAGAAACCTTAGTCCCTTGCCCACCAGCACTGCAGCACACTCGGCCTCACCTTCATCGCTCCCAGTTCCTTTCTGCTTTTTTTTCTTGACTAGTTGAATGGCTCGGTAATCAGTTCTTGCTGAGCCCCCACTTTCCTGGGACCAAAGAAAAGTGTGTCAGTTGCTTGATCTAAACAGCAGAGGGAGGGTAGCAAGGGGACTAGAGAACCGTCCTAAGTCTGCCTTGGGAATGTATCAGAGCTCCAGGAATCAGTCACCAGCAAAGGCACGTGGGAAACCACACGTTTGATTGTTAGCACAGGAAAATGCACACAGCTTCATCATCTGGAAAAATGAAGGTCATTCCTCCAAGGTCTAAATGCACTAAAATATTTTAGAGAGAGGCTGCTAAGCACTGTACACTGCCCTGCTCCCTAAAACACGAGTCTTCTGATGCCAGGGTTATGTCACGGCAGCCCTGGGGTGTGTTGGCAGCAAGTGCCACACTGTCATATGCCAATATAGAAGGTGTCACTGAATTCAGCAAACTTATTGAGGTGTCAGAGAAACAGTATTCAAATAAGATATTTAAAAATTTGTAAACACTTAATAAGAAAGTTTCATTCTTAAACCTACAAGGAACAAAGGAAACCAGCCCTCCACAGCTCATGGTATACAGAAACCCATTCATAACATCATTCCCACTCAGAGAAGCAAGGGAGCCTAATGCCACACAGCTAGCAAGAGCACAAACAAGGGCAAGCCCAAGCTCTGCTGGCTCCTCCACCTCCACCCAGAGCTAGGCTCTGAGATACAGGAAGACACGGAGTGCCAGGGACAGGCTTTCCACGCACTGTGACCTGTGGTTACCTCCAGTCCCTGTCAAGCCACCTGCTGTTCCTAGCAACTGCTGTGGTAGCCTAAGCAGATGTTGGCAAGTGTAGCTCTGCCACCAGCAAGCCAGACACCAGAAATGGAGAGACAGGCCATGCTGCTCTCGCATTGAGAGAAATCCGAGTCAGCTCCAGTAGGTTGGTTAGTAGGTACCCTCATGCTTGTAGTAAGATGCATGAATCTTAACATGATAAATGTCAAAACAAAATTCAACCAGCATTACAAAGAAACCTGTATGATCATTTCCATCATAGACTGAGGAAAGTCAGACTCTTTCTAGGAATCTTTAAGTTATTTTAAATTAGATTATATTAAAGGTATAATTGATATAAATATAGAATACAATAACTGTCCAGCATCAAAATTGGAGTACTGTTATAATCCTTCAAGAATGAAGGCTCAGGAACCACTGTTTAATTGTAACAAAAATATCCTGATGTAGCTTTTAAGTTCTTACTGAACTGTTAAGATGATTGATGCCACCATTGCTCTTCTAGGACTCGTCACTATGTGAAAAGCATGAATGTGAACATTTCAATATTAGGAAATGCCTCAAGTTTTCTCAAGAAAACTATAAAAATCACAGAACTCAAAAGAACCATAGAAACAATGTAGCCCAAACCCCTTATTTTAGAAATAATTGAGGATTTAAGGCTCAGATAGGTTAAGTGATATGCACAAAGCTGTAAGAATGTCAATTTCAGAATCAATGTCAAAGTCAGGCTTCCAGACTACTGCCCAGGCTCCATCTGTCCTTCTGCACACCAGAAAGAAACGTCTGCATAGACAGGATTCATCCCAAACATGATCCAAGGTGCATTAGGGAAGTGAGCTAGTGGTGCTGATGGAATAGAGTGCTTCATACCAAGTAGAGGCTGCCGGTGCCAGCACTGAGCTCTGAGTCCTTTTGAGCCCCTGGCCTCTCTGCAGAGCTGGACAGCATAGACTGGGATGGCTCATGGCTTTCTTCTGGCCCCTGGACCACATCTGGGATAGGAGGCAAGTCTTGTTCCACCTTTATTGGAACCAGCAGATCTGGGACTCTGGTAGTTTCTTGGGCAGTGCCTGAAGAGGTTGGTGCAGTGTCAGGGACTGTCAAGTTATTGCTGGGAGTCAAAGCTGGTGGGTCTTGATCCAAGTTCCTCACAGGCAGAGCCACCAAACAGCCTACTGCTCCTGTGCTCATGGCCTGAGAATCATCTGTACTGAAACTGCCTGGCTGGAGAACTGTGGCTGATGTCCCAAGAACAAGAGGACTGTCTAAACTCGGAGTCATATCACTGTGGGTCACCAGAACCAGGGGGTCCATGGGCCCTAAGGAGTTATTATTAGAAGGGAGATTCCCTCCCAGAGAGGAGCTCACAGAAGAGACATCAATGGTGAGGATCCCAGAGTTCAGGGCTTCATCTGACCCAGATGTCGAACTGGCACTGGTAGCAGGTGTGTCAGAGAAAAGTGCAGCTAGGTCTATGTTGGTGAGCTCGCTTTGGCCTGGGCTACTCAGTTCACTGCTGGGTGTGAGAGAACTTGGAGCTTCCAGCTGAGGTACAAGACCTGTGAAAGCAATGGATATTCCAGTTACTATTTTGCCAGACTGAGAAATTTTCTTCCTGCTTGAGATACTAGCAGGCACCACTTGAAACAACTCTGACTACCCTTTCACTAGACCTTGCCACTGGATAAAGCAAGACCTAATGCTGGCAGACAGTGAATAGCAGACAACAAAGGAAGGGCTATCTTGACAACAGGCACTTCATCTAATATTTCATGTCCTCAATCTGTGTTTATGTTCCAAAGCCTGCCCTTCCTTCTATGCTGCACTAGCTAACCAAGGTTTCAATCCACCCCACAGCATGAAGCCTCTATAAGTCAGCTCTGATCCTACTCTAGCTCTGGAGTTATTTCTGAAATTAGCTTCAGTCATCTCTGTAAAACTCTGTGCCCTGCTCCACATCTCCTGTCATCCACAAGATGATTTGAGTCCTCTGTGTCAAGGAGTAAAACCGGCTGTCTGGGCTGGGTTGAAAACTCCAGGTTTAGGCAGATGCATGGAACTCAGAAAAGAGGATCTCTCATCCGCCTCATTGCAGCGTCTGAACTGTCCCAGTGCCTGAAGCAGAGGAAGGGGATCTCAGCTGTTTCTTCCACATCAACTACAAGTTAACCACAAATGATACTTTCTAACCATGAAGGCTGGCTAAGAGTGCATACTGTACTTTTTTGTTGTTGTTTTTTGAGATTCACCTGTTTCTGCCTCCCAAGTGTGCTGGGATTAAAGGCGAGTACCACTATGCATTTTTAACTCAAGCCTACAAAAGACATATAGTCTAGACATAAGAACAGAAACCAAAGTCAGAATCTCTCTTTAGTTTTCATATCAGAAAGTTTCTTCACCAGTATCTTCATACCAATACAACATTCTGAGAGGAAATGGGAGTGATTTCTTCTAGAAAGTGAAATAGATGACCCATTTCTTTCTTAAAATTAAAAACAAGTCAACAAACACACATCTTGATGATTATGTTCTCCTACATTCTTGATGTCCTGCCTACAATTGTAGATAAGACCTAGAGGGGCAAGTTTCTAAGTGCTGTACCACAGATGCTGAAGGTCAGGTCCTGCATACTTAGCATCCTCCCCGCCACATGCCCTTGACCACTATCATGATGTTTCTCATACCCTAGCCCATTCCTGAGACACAACTTTGCTCTGGGCTTGGAGGGTTTCCTGCCCATCTTTAGGACACAGCTTTCTGTGTAGGATCCGCTATCTCCTAAGACCAGGAGGAAGAGACAGGACTCAGTGCTCAGGAACAGTGGACATAGTGAGACAGACTCAGAGAATGCAGTTACAGGGAAAAGGGTCCAGTTGCAGACAGGCTTAGAACACATGTGTCAGGGAGGCCCGAAAGGTGATGGCACATCTGATGGGAAGAACTTCACAGGCAAGGGCAAACCAAATACAAAGGGGCTGTGGTAAGATGCAAGTAGCAGGAGAGGAGAGAGCACAAAAGTCCCATGGCTGTGTGGTAACCCACAGCTCCAGATTCATGGTTTACACATGACTGAGTGGTGAGAGGGAGAGGCGCCATCCCTGTTCTCTCATGCTCAGGCATATACATTTTTGCAACTCTCAGGGGCCACAGTCACAGACCTTGGCGCCGGCTGTGCTGCCGCACCATGTGTGCCTTCATGCTGTGCTTAGAGGTGAAGAGTCGGTTGCAGCTGGACACTGGGCAGCGGCTTTTCGGAGTACCCACATCCTGCAGGTGTTTCTTAGAATGAATGTACAGACTGCTACGAGCTGAGAACCTGGCACAGCACCCTGGAACACAGAGGAGAACAAGAGTTATATCTGAGGATGATCAAGGATACTTCCTAACTACATTAAAATGATATGGACTGGTAAGACAGCTCAAAAGGGAGGTGTTTGCAGCCGAGTCTTGTGACTTGAGTTTGATTTCTGGAACTCACATAAAGATGAAAGGAAGAAACCAACCCTACAAAGTTGTCCTCTGATCTCCACATATACACTGTGACCCACTATGCTACATGTACCTCCCACACCCACAATTGCAATTAAGAATCATATGTCAACTAGTTTTATGTCAACTTGATACAAGCTAGAATAATCTGAGAAGAGGGAACCACATGTTAAAATATCTCAAAAAAATTAGTGATTGATACAGGAGGGCCCAGACCATTGTGGGTGTTATCACTCTGGGTTGGTAGTCCTAGATGCTATATGAAAGCAGGATGAACAAGCCATGAGTAGCAAGCCAATAAGCAGCACTCCTCTGTGGCCTCTTCATCAGCTCTGACCTCCAGGTTCTTGTACAACTTGAGTTCTTTCCTTGGCTTCCTCCAATAAACTGTGACTCAGTATATGTAAATCAAATAAACCCTATCACCCTCAAGCTGCTTTGGTCATGGTGTCTCATCACAGCAATAGTAAACCCTTAAGTAAGACAGAAATTAAGCCAATGGGGAATTACAACTCAATCCATGCAGGATGACAAAGGGCTCAAATCTTTCAAGAATAAAGGTATGGGTCACTTAAGGATAAAAAAATAAAACATTAAAACAACAATAAAAACAAGACCTGATGAGGTGCTTGTTGAGGGTGGAGGAAATACAGAATGGGTAGTAGAAGAAGGTAGTAATAACTACTAATGCCATGTGACCGACCAGTTGTAAAACTGAGGATGATAATTGACATGTGTTTCTGTCACATTTTGTTAAGAATGTATTGTAGGGGCTGGAGAGATGGCTCAGTGGTTAGGAGCACTGGCTGCTCTTCCAGAGGTCCTGAGTTCGATTCCCAAGCAACCACATGGTGGCTCACAACCATCTGTAATGAGATCTGGCGCCCTCTTCTGGCGTGAGGGCGTACATGGAGGCAGAATGTTGTATACATAATAAATAAATAAATCTTTTAAAAAAAGGAATGTATTGTAAAGATATTTGCATTTTCTTTCCTAGATTTCTTTATCATGTTATATAACACAATTGAGGTGTCAGTGGTTATCATATGTAAGTTACAAGATACTAAAGAATGTCCCTCAAGGGACATTACCAGCTAGTCTAAGATATATAATGCATTTGCAGTTTTAGGAGTAATTATTGCCTGGTTATTGATTTCATTTGGAAATGAAACCTCTTAATGATTTAAGGAGATATGATTGTGTACCAAGTTGACAAGGAGTGAATTTGTGATGGCTAACCTTGGTTGTCAACTTCACTACATGTGGAATTAACTAAACACTTGTGAGGGATTTTTCTTGATTGAGATCAGAAGACCTACACTAAATCTGGGTCACACCTTCTGGTGGCAGCCTATATAAAAGGACATAGAATATGAATGTTTTTGTCTTTTGCCTGCTTACCCTCACCATCCTTGGCAAGTTTATCTATTCTGATGCCAAGGCATTCCTTCACGGGTATTAGAGACTTCTTTGGAATTTCAAAGTTATACTGATGACTAGCTGAGACATCCAGCCTTGTGAACTGAATGATTCTTGAACTTTACTTCAGGAGACAGTCACTGTTGGAACTAGCTGGACTACAGCCTGTCAGCCACTCTAATAAACCCCCTTTTAAAATCAATCTATCTATCTATCTGTCTGTCTATTTATGTATAGAGAGAGAGGGAGCAATTCTGTTCTAGAGAACCCGGACTAATACAAAGCATGACACTACATTCCCAAGCACTGGCCTGTGACAAGTGACATATACCAAATACCCTAGGGAGGAGCACACAGGATAAAGAAAAAATTATAAAGGAATAAGCAGACCACAAGTTAGTTAGTCTAAGACATGTGACCAGATCAAACTCACTCTGTTTCTTCCATCCACTGCTCAGAGTTAAGTCAAAACAACTCCAAAGTTTAGTTGCAAAAATGTATAATCACCTCTATTAAGCAGTTACCAAAAAAAAAAAAAAAAAAGTAATGATACAGTTCTAGGGATTGGAACTATCTCAACATGTAACCAAAAGACAACCCAACCTATTTCACCTCTGTGCAGCTCAGAAACTGAGCAAATGTCTCTAGGTCTCAGGTACAAGTGGAGCTCAACTCACTTACGCATCAGATCTGGATTCAAATGCTGGAGGGCATACACATTTACGATTGCCTTACCTTTATCTCTGACTGCCTGTCATGTTGGTGCTTTGCCCTTCATAGACCCAGAAAAGGGAGGCAGAGTTGAGGCTTGTGAGTTGGCTGAGCATGTAGGTATTAAGTCAGAATAAAAGGCAGAACAAGATTAGTGCTGAAATAATGACTGCTGTAGAAACAGCTTCTGAAAAGACTGAGACACAGGTGCCTGGGCAAGGTGGGTGACTCTGCCCCTGGTGAGTGATGGGATGAGGCCTGGACTAGAAAGGTGTATAAGTCCAGGGAGCTGCCCAGCTAAGGCTGTCTGCCCTCAACCCTCATTTGCTCCATGGGCTACAGACAAATTTCTGACCCTTTGCAGAGCAGCTTTTCCTTGTCTGTAAAACGAGATGCATGGGGTCAAGATAAGGAACAGACTTAGAGCTTGTTTAGAAACATGTCTGAAGTTTCATGTTAGAGTGAAGTTAAGTCCCAAACTGCACAGAGATAGCCAGGGTCCTTCCTCATATGGCTCGATTTTTCCTTAAATAGCCCACTTGGAGGTCCTGGGCACTGGCACTGCCCACCACCTTGAGGATGTGCCTGATGTCACTCTCAACACAGGGTCTAGCTTCACTTAGTCCAGTAAGAGGGGGTTCTGGAATCTCTGCACCAGGCTCGACGGCCTTGACCAAACTCTGCTACTCTTCTCTCTGCTGAGGCTGGTTATCTTAATGGCTCAAAGCGCCTTGAGAATTTCAAAAACAAGTGCTTTCTCTTTAACAGTGAACTTCTGCCCTTTCTTCTCCCACCAATCACCTCCAGAAGAGCTGTAAAAATAAGCAGTCCCCTGCCCCCTGTTCAGCAACCCTGCCTGAGTTACCCTACTAAAACTTGCCCACCAACACCAAATGACACTAGTGGGCCTCAGCATCTGAGCTGGCCCTCCACAGACATCCTTCTGGCTTAGCACCCTGCCTAGAGCTCCCACCAGGGCAGCCTTTCCACTGTTCTACCACTGTAAGTGGCTCTCCTCCTAGGCTTAAAATACAGAAAACAAAACTCCACCTAATAGCAATCACTACAATCATCAGAACTGACAAGTATCAATGCTTTTACAAGCTTTAAAAGTTTTAATTAGTTGAAACTCTGCAAGAACCCTATGAGGTTTTATTTACTTTACGGATAGGAAAAGAGGCACAGAGCTTAAGCTGTTAATCCCAAGACCTCTCTGAGCCAGACATGGCAGACTCAGGACTAGAATCCAGAATCCACACTTACTTTTTTTTTTTGAGATAGGGTTTCTCTGCAGCTTTGGAGCCTGTCCTGGAACTAGCTCTTGTAGACCAGGCTGGTCTCGAACTCACAGAGATCCACCTGCCTCTGCCTTCCAAGTGCTGAGATTTAAGGCGTGCACCACCACCACCTGGTGAATTTACACTTTCAATTGCTTGAGAATTCCATCCACTTGTAGGGTTTATGCAAGGACCTGCATGCCACTTGCCTCACTTGTAGTCCAGCCTGTTCTTTAAGCCAGCAGCAGACACACAGTCTGCTGAGCACCTCAAGTCAAGCTGATGGTATAGTTTATCATTTTATGTACCATATGACCAAACTCTTCTCCCCTCCCAATCTCAGCTGAGACACTGATCTCAACTACTGTCCCTCCCTCATCCAGGTCCAAATCACTTGCTCTGACTTCTGTCTTTGCTGTTGATGGGATTCTCTTTTTTTGAGCTGCCAGCCCCCAGCCCAGGGTGACTGCAGTGCCTCTCCACATACCAGACTAGGCTTTGTCTCCAAGTGAAAGGCTGTGAATTCTCCCTGTTTCCAACAGCCATCCTTTAATGTCTTGCTAGCTCTTCCTCCTTAAGCTGACCAGGACATTCACACTCCCTCAAGAGCAGTATGGATGAAGTGTGGACATCTCACAACAGCTGGTATGTTCCTATTTATCTGTCCACACTCACAGTTAGTATGCTGATAAGGAGAACTTGATCATACCACTTGTTCATTATGCTGTAAGAACTGGTACTGGCTTTAAGTGGTCTTTATTATCCTTCTCCAGCTAAGACAACTAAAGTCCACAGATTTAGCTGAGGCTGTCAATTTAGGGCCCATCTGATTCACCCTGGACTGCTCCTTCCTTAGTGAACAGCAGGGTTGGCATGAATGGGTGATACAAATTTTTGGCAAATAAATTACACTTTAGCATTTTAAAGAACAAAAGCCTGTGCTAGATAGTTTTATGTCAACTTGACACAAGTTAGAGTCTTTTTGAAAAGGGAACTTCAATTGAGAAGAATGTCTCCACATGACTGGTCTGTGGATATATCTATGAGGTATTTTTTTGATTGATGATTGACGTGGCAGGGTCAAACTCACTGTGGGTGGTAATATTCCTCGGCCTGTGGTCCTGGGTGCTATAAGAAAACCGCCTGAGCAAGCCATGGAAGCAAGCCAGTAACCAGAACTACCTCATGGCCTCTACTTCAGCTTTGGCCTCCAGGTCCCTTCTTTTGAGTTCCTGCCCTGATTTTCTTTGATGATGGGCTATAACATAGAAGTATAAGCTGAAACATACTCCAAGTTGCTTTTGGTGATGATGTTTTATCACAGCAATAGAAACCCTAACTAAGACAAAGCCTCAGCAATACCCTTATAAAAAAAACAATCAGACAGGCCAGGCAGTGGTGGCGCACACCTTTATTCCCAGCACTCGGGAGGCAGAGGCAGGTAGATCTCTGTGAGTTCAAGGCCAACCTGCTCTGCAAGAGCTAGTTCCAGGACAGCTAGAACTGTTACACAGAGAAACCCTATCTTGAAAAAAAAAATCAGACAGACTTTATTTCTGTCCAGGTGCAATAAGTGAGTCATTTAGTGAGCCCAAGCTATGTGCCAGACTACATATAAAAAAGCATTCTTCTCCTCACTTCACCCGTTCCTCATAATCATCAAGTTAAACAGGTAGTAGAACTAGAGCCTCAGATTGAGTGGCAGGGCAGAAGGCAAACCTGTACCTCTTCCATACACTCCTAAGACAGTGTGCATGCACTTTCAATCAACCAAATAAATACAGTGCTGTGTGAGAGCCCACGTGTGACTCAGTTTCCATCTGGAGTCAATTCTGACTTAAAGAAGTCGTTTGAGTTCAAGCTTGCCTGTTCTGCTTTTTCCAATAACCTTGAGGGCTGTGAGAGACTTTTGATTTAGCCCACGGCAAAGAGCATTTTGCCTATGAGAAAAGAACACTCTATCTAGTAGAAAGAACACTGATGATGCCAAACCTCAGGAACATCATATAAGGCTGCTTCTGAGTAGCAAGCACAAGTCAGATAGGAGGCTGCTCACTCAAGGACAGGAATGGTCTTATGGTTAGATACTGACTGGCTGACTGACTGACTGTGCTGTGTTTTGTTCTGCTTTTGTATATAAGCAGGCTCTGAAATAAACTTGAAACTGGCCAGAGTAAGCTGGCAGTCCCCCGAATCTATCCTGTGTTTTCTGTCTCAATAATTTCTCTCAGTCTAACATTTTTTTAGCCTCAGTGACCCCTCCTAGGCACACCCTGCTGATTTCTGTCAGAGTAGACTCCAACAATGCTGTAACTGGCAATTATCTTAGTGCTTCTGCAACTCAAACTTATAGCTCAACATGAGTGTTGGTGTGACACTTTGTCTACAGCTAAATTGACATTTTAAATGCTACCTTCCACAGGGCACACGAATGGCTTTGTTCCCAGGTGGGTGATACTGTGGCCCTTCAGATGTTCTGCTCTAGTGAATGACTTGCCACAGCCTTCCACAGGGCAGGTAAACCTCCGGTCATCGTCATGTTTCCTGAAACAAAAATAAAGGAACAATTACTACTCACAGATTCACAGGAATGAGGCTTTAGACACAGAAACGGCATGCTCTCTCCATTCCGAACCATCAGTGCATTTCCGAATGTGCATACAGGGTTTGTTTGGCTGCTCCATAATCAGAAACTCAACTTTGATAATTAAGGTGGCCCCATAGGCAGACACAGAACAATCTAGGAATAGGTGAGTCCCAAAGGAATGAATGAAGCAATCTAAATTGTTTACAAGTATCTATGGTCTATGTGCTTTTCAAGCCACAGATGGCCAGAAGACAGACAGACTGACAGACACAGAGATGGGGGGGAGCAAGAGTGCGCCTGGCAACAGTGGGAAAGAATCCTCTTAAATCAACTTAGAAAGACTGTCTGTTTCTAAGTAATGTTTTTGCTCTGAGCACCTCAGATTCCAGTTATGCAAACCGACATAGGCCACCCATCCCCTAAGTCTGTATAATACTTATCTTGGAGCTGTGACCAAGATGGAATGAGACAACATATTGAACACCACGGGTACACAGACCCCAGATGTCATTATCACTACTGAAAGTCTGTAAGAATATGAAAAAAGTATTTCTAAAACATCTAAGAGGGAAAAAAAATGTAATTGTATGACAGTATGCTAAGTAAACCAATCCAAACCTAACAGGAAACAACTGCTGTCAAGTGAGGAGATTTTTAGTGCTTTTCTTACAGTTTTCTGATTTTCTACAACATTGACACTGAGCTCCATTTTAAACAGTCTGAAATCTGTAAATGATTCACTCAAAGTGTTCTGTGATACATACTTCACATGCTTTCAGAACCTAAATAACAAAATGTAAGGTTTACCTTTTGTGCCTTAGAAGTTTGGACATACTAGTGAAGGTCCAGCCACAACTGTCTGAGTCACAAATAAATGGTCTTTCACCTTGTAAAAGAAAAAAGTGACACAGTGTGACTATGAGCATAAAGCATGGGCCACACTGTGGTGCACCCTCTACCTCATACCTGTATGACTTCGCAGGTGAATTTTCAGTCGACAGGCTTTGTCATACTGTTTATTGCATCCAGGAAAGGAACAGGAAAAGAGCTCTTGTTCCCTGAAGTGGGCTCGGTTATGGGAAAACAGGGCACTCACTGTGATGAATGTCTTCTCACAGCCTGAATGAAGAAAGCACAAGCTCAGCTCATAGGATGACAAGAGAATACAGGGCAGCTTACACTGTCCACAGCCTGGGGCACATTCACAATGAGCAGACAAGGAAAGACATGACTCGGAAACCATCTCTGCAAAGCCCTGCCCACCAATATTTAGCTTTTTAGAAGCTACAGTAGGGATAGCACACACAGGCCACTTGCTGCAGAGTTATGTGGAGATGGCACAAGTGATTAAGTGTCCTCCAAACTCAGCCTTGGTCAGGCAGTTCTGTAGCCAATTTGCATAAACTATGTGTGTCTTCCACAAACTCAGTTGGCAATGCTGTCTGAGTGAACCCACGAAATCAGCAGGACAAAATGCACTAATGATCAAGAGATAGTCTTGGACAGCTCTGCAGGGCTGCAACCATCCCACTAAGTAAGATTTTCTATCCCACTGGGGGATACTGCATCCTCCACACGTTTCAATTTCCTCCAGCCTCTGCAATGGGCAGCCCCACATTTTATCATCTGTTTTCTCTTTTTCTTTCATCCATTTCCTCAGGTTCTTGTCATATTCACCCCCATCCACATAGACCCACCCCAACCCCACCCCATTAGCCCAAGCAACCTACACTCCAGCAATTCCTACATCAATACTTCTTTGACAGAAATATTCGGTGTTCAAACAGGGTGGAAAATAAAAAGCTGAAAGATGTTTAGGAGCTATCTTTGTTGAAGCTCTTCCTCAGAGTCCCTAAAATGCTATCACTATGGCTGTGAAGCACTGTACAACCCTGGATAAAAGTAGCAGCCCAGGGAATCTCTGCCCCATCCAAAAGTCCTCTTCCATACTTAGCTTCAATCTGTTCCCTTTGCTACATAGGATGTAAGTGATTAGGTTAGTCTGAACATCAGCATTCTTTGCCTTAGCAACAGCCCTCATCACCCCCAATCAGTCGCCATGCTCTTTTATCCTGCCTCTGTGATCTTTTACCTGAAGCCCCCCACCATTCCCACTACCACTTCCTGGCTCATGTTGTCAAAAGAATCTCTCCTTGACTGGACACTTAATGGTGCTCCCCAGCCCCTCTCCCAGCTTCTATGGAAACCCAATTGTCAGCCAACACAAAGCCCTCAGTGGCACCTCATGCTTTTATGTGAGTCCCTGTCCTTCACACAGTACAGCACACAGGTTTTCAATCAGACTGTATCAGATAGTCTGTGGACACATAAGAATACAATACCAGACTCTGTTGCTAAACCCTACTTATGAGCATACTCTATAATGCGTATTATTAGGAGAACAGTGTGTGTATACATGTCCCAGAAACTCAGAAATCTGACAAAAATAAAGCATAGAAGACACAAAAACATTTGTGCCACACACCTGATGGTGGCTGCAGAGGTTCACCCTGGTGAAGGAGCATCATTCTGTATAATACTGGGACGGACAAGGTATCCCTGGGGGCTCTGTGCCTGCTAATTCGTGGGGGCTTTCTTTCATAGAGGCTGGAGAGGGTCCAGAGAAACACTAATGTGCACTGCCATTCTCTCAGTAATTTAAGGAGACATATTTGGCCTTACGAGTCTTGGATCTATTAGTATATTCTAATAAACTTGAGTAGATTGAGAAAAATAAAGTCCCAACTCAATCAACTCTGAGAAGCAGTCACTTCCAGAGGAAGCATCTTAACAAAGGGCTTGTGGCCTCTGCCAGGGACAGCTGCGACTATGTATGCCACTTGGCTGTAGGAACCCAAGGCTTCACATCTAACTACCTGGAAGGAACGTGAACACAAACACGGAGTGTTTCTTTGCACGCTCCCCACTTAGACAGGGGCATCCCCAGGTAGACCCTGCCCAAACAGCGACACAGAGCTTGGCCCCTGGTCCCGACACAGTCGGGTACCGCCCGCCCCCGCAGGTCCGCGGCTCGCGCTCACCGGGGAAATCACACTTGTAGGGGCGTTCGGGCTCGAAGTGGCTGCGCTGGTGGGAGCTGAGCTTGGCGTGTGTGGGGAAGCGCTCGGCACACACCTCGCACTTGAACAGGCTCTCCTGCTCGTGGCCCTTCATGTGCGCCTTGAGGTTGTACACCGTGGTGAACTTCTTGCCGCAGCCCCCTACCGGGCAGCCAAAGGGCCGCAGCTTGTCATGCGACTGCAGGTGTCGCTTGAGCTTGTAGGAGGTGGTGAAGGCCCAGCCGCAGCCATCCAGCGGGCACTTGAAGGGCCGCCGGCCCTGGAGGCTGCCGTGCGTCAGCAGGTGCACCTTCAACTGGTGCTTCTTGGCGAAGCTCAGCGCGCACTGCGGCTCCGGGCAGCGGTAGGCTGGAGAGCCAGCGCCGGCGGCCACCGCTCCGCGGCGGGCCACGGAAGCGCTCGAGGGTTCTGGGCCCGGGGTGGTCGCGGGATGCAGGCTCGGGGCGACCGGCGCGGGCGCGGCGGCCAGCGTGAAGACGCCGCGGTCGAAGCGCACCAGGAGATCCTGGTTGTGGATGGTGACGGTGCCCGCCAGAGCCGCGCCGGGGGCGGCGGCCGGGACCTGCTCCGGGGAACTCGCGCAGGGACCCGGCTCGGCCTCCTCCTGCCCGTGGGCGTCAGTCGCGCGCGGCACTTCCAGCAGTACCACGAAGGAGTCGCCGCCGTCCTCGGAGGGCGGCGGGCTCGGCCCCGGCCTCGGGGCCTCCTCCTGACGCGGCCCGGGCCCGCCATCTTCCGGGCCCCTCAGTAGCAGCAGGCGGCGGCGCCCGGGGCCCGCACCGAGGGACGGCCCCGCGCCGCGGCGAAGTCGGCTTGGCCCACCGCCATGTTGGTCTCCCCGCGCGATCGGGGTGGCGAGCATGGCCGGGAGGTCCATCTTAGGCCCAGCTGAGGCCTCCGAGCCACCGCCTCCGGAGAAGAGCCGCCCGGCCCTGCCAGGCATGCGCGCGACGCTAAGGGTCCGCCCCGCCACCCCTCAGGGAGTCTCTGTCAAAGCTCCGCGGAGAGTACGGCCCTGAGTCGCATCTCGAGCTGCGCGTGCGCAAGAGCCGTGGGCGTGGCGCGCGAGGGCTGTCGGGACTGTAGTCACGAGGGCGCCGGGGGGTGGGACAGAGGGCGGGGCTTCCAACTTGTGTGTACTTCCAGCTTGGTGTGAGTTCCAGCTTGAGAAAAGAGGGTCTTCATCCTTTGGCTCTTCCTTTTGCTACTTGGTAACGCAAAAAAATGAAAACTAATCCCAGCTTGTAAGAGTGCCTCGTGCCCTCCGTGCTTTGAAAATATGAGCTAATTCAGTCCGTGATTGTCAGGTGTGAGGAAACATTTCAGTTTATCTGCAGCCACATGGCCCGGAACTTGCAGGCAGGCTTTGAACCTCTCCACTTTGCTTGACATCTTCTCTATGACCTCGCTGAAGTGCACACCTACTTGGTACTACTGGACTACAGCCTTTGCTTGCCTCGTAGCAGGTCCTGATGGGATCCCTACCTATGCCATCAAGGGCATTTCCTTGTTGCCTTGACACAGAGTTAGCCTACTAACTTGCTAGTTGTTCCCTGGACTCTGCTGCCTTACTTCTCCCGTATGGGTTTGTCCGGAGTCCCTTCATTAGGTGGTGTCATCACCACCCAAATTCAAACCTATTTCATTTCTAGGTCTCAAATAACTAAGGAGCCAGTCTTCAGCCTCCCTTCACTCGACTGCCTCCCACCCAGTCCATTTTCTTCAGGGAAGGCTTTTGTCCTATGAAAGTGAAAATACCATTAAAACCTTATCAACCTACCCTTTGCACCCACACTGATTTATCCCCGTTTCCACCAACCTGTCCCTTAATATGCAAGGCTATGCCACTCCCCCCTGTATCTACTCCAAGAGGGATGGAAATATGTCCATACATAAACTACATGAATATTCATAGTAGCCTTAGTTACAACTCCCCAGTGGAAATAACCCAATTTTTCATTATCAGATGAACATATGTGCATACAGCGGAATATTTTTGAACCATAACATAAAATATTGCAAGTTATATCATGCCCAAACCAAGAAAAACATTTCAGTTTTGAAAGGAGATGTGTTAGAATAATGACATGTATAGGAAATGTTCAGAAGAGCTAAGTCCATCAGACAGTAGATTAGTGGCCGCTGGTGACTATGGGGGAGATGGGAAATTAGGAATAACTTCTAATAGTGATGGGTTCTCTATGGAGCGAAAGGTTTCTGCATTAGAGGTGCAGATTGAACAGCACATCTGATATACAAAACTACTAACGACAAACTTGACAGCAATGACTCTTTTGTATGCTCCAATTAAAAAAAAGAATGTTTAAAAGTCAACACTGAAATTGGAAGATCCCATTTGTTTGTATGAGAGAACATTGCGTTGTCTGTGCATGTGCTTACATACTCTGAAAAAAATTTCTAGAATGACCCTTGATGCCACTTCTGTGGTGGGGTGGAGAACGAGGCTTTTAGAACACCCTAGATTCCCTTTGGCATTGAGTTTATTATTTAGTTGTGGTGTGTGTGTGTGTGTGTGTGTGTGTGTGTGATGTGTGTGTGTGCCATAGTAGGTGGGGGTCAGAAGACAGCTCACAGCAGTCAGTTTATCCTTCCATCATGTAGGTTCTGGGGGTTGAACTCAGGTCATCAGGTTAGGTAGCAGGTGCCTTTAAGCACTGATCCATTTCACTGGCCTTAGTTGATTTGTTTTAGATCACAAGTAGTTTAGAAAATAAATTCTAGATTTAGAAATTATTTTCTAGGGAAAATGTTTTGATAGTCCCTTTAAAATCATAAAATTATCATGCGATCTTATAGTTAGAGTTCTAGGTGCAGACTCAAAGAGCTGAAAGCAGGGGCTTGGGTGGATGTGGTGATATTTTGTTTGTGCCTTAACAAATAAAGCTTTCCTGAAGATCAGAGTGCAGAGCTAGCCACACTAGTTAGCCATAGAGGCCAGGAAGGTGGCCTTTAATCCCAGCATTTAGGAGACAGAGGCAGACCTATCTTTGTGAGTTCAAGGACACCCTGGGCTAAGTGAGGTTGAATCAGTCTAAAAGAGAAACAGAGGCAAGTGGTGGTGGTTCACACCTTTAATCCCAGCACTAGGGAGGTGGAGACAGGAAGTGGTATGGCTGGGCAGAAAGGGGAATATAAGGCGGAGGGTACAAGAGCTCAGGATTCAGTCTGAGGTTTTGTAGAGACAGCATTTGGTCTGAAGACTTGTAGAGACAGGATACTTCACTTGGTCTGAGGATTTTGTAGAGGTAAGAACTAGTGGCTGGCTGCTCTGCTTCTCTAATCTTTCAGCTTTCAGCCCCAATATCTGACTCTGGGTTTTTATTATTAAGACCAATTAGAACTTGAGCTACAGGTAGACACATGCACACCTGTGCTCACACTAACATTCACAGTGGCCGAATAGCTAAGCAAATGTGGTCCTCTATGCAATGCAGTCTTACTCAGCCTTAGCACGGAAGGGCATTCTGCTATATGCTGCCATGGGGTTGGACCCAAGGACTTGACACTGGCAGAGTGAGCCAGCAAGCACTATGTGACACTGTATTTGTGAGGGCTCTGGAGCACAGAATGCATAGGAAGGCAGTAGGGAGGGGACAGTATCAGCTTGGGGCAATGACAAGCTCCTAGACCTGGGTGGTGGGGACTGCTGCATTGCACCCTGGGGTGCTTTGGATCACTGGGCTGCACCCTGGAATGTGTTTGGAGTGGTAAACTTTGTCATGTGTGTTTTACTTCAATAAAAGACAAAAGAAAATGTGCTGGAAAGCAGTGGCTAGCATGTGGACGTTATTCTACGTTCTCAGCTGTTTCAAGAGTGTCTCAGTAACTTTTAGGGCATCTGTTACGGGGTGCATCCAGCCTCCTGGGTTTGCAAGGAGCCATCTTACTGATCCTGCACTGCTCACTCTCCTCTGGTTCTCTAGGCCTCCTGAGCCAGGTCTCCTACCTTCTGCTGGACTTCACTGTCTCCGAGGAATACTGTTCTTCTGCTGCCGTGCCTTCCAGCTTGTGGTGCTCAGGTCCTGGCTCCAGCAAGGAACAGGGAAGCCACTGTGGTTTTCAGGTAGAGGCAGGACATACTGTTGTTGCACTTTGCAAGGATCTCCCCTGGAGTACACTTAGGCTGAGGATGGAGGCAGGGAACTACATAGAGGCCGCTGAGCAAAACTGGCCTCACAAGCAACAGAGGAGGCCAGTCAGCACAGGGCCCACTCCACACCGCTGAGCCCTGACTATCCATACTGCTGTGTTGGTGGACACTTTCCAGAAGCTCTCCACAAGATTGTGGCTTGTTGTTTTTGAATGCTACCATATGTATTTATCTGCTCAGCTAAATTTTACTTTATTTTAGAGTTGTGTGTGTGGTGTATACTAAGTGTGTGTGTGTACTAAGTATGTGTTCTACCACTGAGCCTCCCCCAGCCTTTTATAAAGACTGCATTTTTATAAGCAAACATGTTCCTGGCTTTTAGAAAAAAAAATAGAGTAGGCCCAGCCTAAACCAGCTATACATGTAATTATAATCTCATATTTCAGTTACACTTCTATGAGCTAGAATTAAGTTTACTTTAAATGAATTAAACTGTCAAAATTTACAATTCAATTTCTTGTTTCACATGCCACATCCGAATAATGAATATGTCACATGAGGTAGCCATTCTATCGGAAGACAAAGGCTAGCAGCTTGTGTTGACTGTTGCCTCCTGTACTCGTCACACTGCAGGGAAGGACTGGGGCTCCATATGACAACAGTGCACACATATTAGGGATGGGGCTGGAGGAGACTGCTCCACTGCCATCCTCGGCCTGATTTCTGCTGTGATACCACATAGAGGATAAAGAAAAACCAAGATTATCTCTCAACAGAGATCTAGGTATCATGGCTTTGCTGGGCATATTTGGAAACTGAGGCTCAGAGACCCAGCCAAAACACCCTTTTCTCTTTGTATGTTAATTGCCTTGCATATTCGATTACAGTAACATCATGAATAAAGCATCATTTTGTGTTTGTATCAGACTGAATTACGTTTTCCTAAGACTCGGTGTCTCCTTGTCTAAATAACCGCACAGGAAAGCCATTGGCTACTCTTGGCAGTGAAGTAGGACCATCCACACCCAGATCTCTCAGTTCTGCCCCACTGTGGGCATCATGGTCTGTCCTGGACAGGGGTTGCTTCAGGACCCTCATGTCTTCCGTATGGCACTCTGGGGAAGACAAAAGGTTCCTTCTGTCTGGTCTTATGCCAGTATAAGCCAAACATGACAGATAGTCTCATAGCAGCACAACTTTTCTGGAGCCAGGCCAGTGTTCTCAAGGGTCTTTCTCTTCCTTTTCTCCATCCACCTTTGGGTTTCCTCTTAGCCCTGGCTCAGCTTAGGGGACAACAAGCCTATGGTGCCCACAGCAGGATCTGGTTTGGTGAAGGTTGAAGAGAGGGCACAGGGCAACAGGGTGGCAGGAGGGGTCCTAAAAGCTGAGGTTCGGGGAGGTAGGAGGCGCTATAAAGGAAGCACAGCTACCCAATTCTCTTTGCCAGGGCCCCTGCTCCAGAGGCAAGCCCAGTGTAGATCTGGTTGGTCATACTGAGAAGGGTTTAAGATCCCAGCTTTAAGCCAATGCAACTCCTGCTGGATTCCAGACCCGAAACAGACACCCAGGAGCCTCAAGAAGTGGTTGGTTCTGTTTTTCAGAGTCACACAGCTGGCCTGGAAAGTGTCTTCCCTCCAATGTCCCAGCACCTGGCCACCTTGCTCAGACACTGTGCTGCCCACTCCCCTTGCCCAGTTTAAGCCACACACTTGCCTCTGCTTTATTCTTTATTTCCTGCCTGTCCTCCCGTACTCAGCATCAAGGACCTAGTGTGGGTGGGATGGGCAGATGGCTAGAAGAACACGGTAGGGACAGTGTTGGACTGGAGACTGTCACAGAGAGTCTAGAGACTGCTGCCAGCATTCCAGGTTTCTTCCCATCCAAGCTGGAGTCCACTCTACCTCAGGTTTAAGGACCTTCGCATAAACAAGATGCGCCCTCCGCTGCAGGGCTCTCAAGCCACTGGTCAAAGACAAGTGCTTCCACCTTGTAGGCTTCTGCGGTTCACTGTGTGGGACACTAGGAAGGAGCACTATGCTGGGATGCAGTGTGGGGAGAGGGCAGTGATCTGAGAGGGGAGGGCAGTGGGAAGGGGGACATCAAGAGGATCTTAGCTCTTCTCAGGGCCGCAGGGCCTGCTGTAGCACTTGTTCATCTGCCACCTCATGGGGAAGTGTCACCACGAGGCCATTGTTCTCCTGCATTGTCTGGCAGATGATCTCATAGGCTTTGGGGTTCCCAGACCAGCAACGCCGTGCCACCTGCAGAAGCCAAGCACATAGCATTGGTATCAACATCCCTGGGCTCTCCACATGGTATCCTGGCTCCCAAACTTTATGCCCTCTACTTGGGGATTTAAGAACCTCCTTTGTATCTGCCAGGCTCAGAATCCCTGCTCTCTTACCTGGAACAAGTAACAAATTTACCCTCTTTTCAATCTGAAAACAGTTATTATTCTGCCCAGCTCTATTCCCACCTCTAAGAATGACCTGGCATTTACAGAGGACACCCCCGTGGGTAGAACAAGTTTATCCCTAGCACCCATTCTTTCCCCTTTCAGAATCCTCACCATCAGCCACGCGATCCCTCCCTAGCCCACTTCCTCTCTTATACCTGGTCTATCCTAAATGGTGACTATGGCACCTCCCCATCTATCTTCCACCCACCATCTCTAAGCCTCGTCTGGCCTATATCTACACCACTGATAGTGAGGTCTCCTGGGAGAAAGCCCCATCAAGACTCATTCCAACTCCTAGTGTCAGGATGTAGACCCTCCCTCCTGTTGAAGTGCTGAAGCTTAGTGGTTCCTGGTGAGTGGCCCTACCAGAGGACACTTCCCTTTCCCCCACCTCTAGGTACAACCTCAGTCATTTAGAGTTACTGTCTTCACTCTGGTCCTTTGCTCTGGAATCCCTCTGTGGTTTGCTCACATGCTATATACCTTTCCTCATCGTCACCTGACCTCTGACCTCAGGTCAATCCTCTGGGCTGCCTGTGATGTGGTTTGGGAGAGGAAACTGCTCCCTTTCTCCTTCAGATGCTGTTACTGCAAAGATGGGTCATAGTAGCAGGATGATAGGCCCATCGAGCTTCCGAAATGGGCTTGATGGCTGCCTTCGTAGGTGACAGTGAGGGCTGGCGTAGCTGGGGTACAGCACCTGCCTGACATGGGCAAAAGCCACCCAGGCAGCAAAGAGGAACAGCAATACAAAGCAGGGAAAGATGGGCTGATGTGGGAGGTGATGTATGCTGTGAATATGTTTTGTTGCCATTGGTTAATAAAGAAGCTAGTTGCTTTCGGCCAATGGCTTAACAGAATATAGCCAGGCTGGAAGGTGTGTGTGTGTGTGTGTGTGTGTGTGTGTGTGTGTACACACAATATATATATTATGGGAGTCAGTGAGAAGCCACCATGTAGCCATCTGCCAAAGATAGACATGCTGGAACCTTGCCAGTAAACCACAAGCCTTGTGATAAAGTATAAAAATAATAGAAATGGGTTAATTTAAGATATGAGCTAGCTAAAAAAGACACTTAAGCTATTGGCCAAACAGTATTGCAAGTGATATCGTTTCTGTGTGTTTATTATGGGACCGGGCCGGACAGAAACCTCTTCTAACAATGGACCTTAAGAGGGAGATCATGAAGCCAGGGCACAGCAAAATGACAGAGCTCAACATGCCTGAGGACCTGAGTTCCATCCCAGTCCCCAAAGAGTGAAGCCTCAACACCAGTACAGGGGGTGCTTTGGTGGAAGGGCTGAGCCTGCCAGGGTCCAGCTGCATTTACAGAAGCTAGACTTCAGGGTGAGATCAGAGACAAGGAGACCCAAAGGAAAGTGTGGAAATAATTGGGAAGGGGTGATGCAAAGGGAACCCTGGGGTCAGAGAGATGGCTCAGCAGTTAAGAGCACTAGCCGCTCTTCTACAGGACCTAGGTTCGACTTCCAGCACCCACATGGTGGCTCAACCATCAAAATCTCTACTTCTATGGGACCTGATGCCCCTTTCTGACCTCTGAGGGCACCAGGCACACACATAGTGTACAAATATGCAGGCACACTCACATACTTAAAATCAAATAAAAATAAATAAATTCTTAAGTAAGAGGGAGCCCTGGAAGGGCTGGAAAGGGAGTAAAGGCTCTTACTGGGGAAGGGCCAGAATTGCAGCCCAGACTTCCAACCTGGAGGCAGAGCCATGGAGAAGGGGGAGCGAGAAGCTGAGGAGCTCTGGGGGCTTACACCATTGGAGACGTCCCAGCTGAGCATCATCCTGGCTTTCTGCTCAGCCTGTGAGGTCCCATCTAGCACGAGGCCAAATCCCCCATTGATCACCTCGCCCCTGCAAGAGACAAAGGGGTTCCCGGCTCACTCTCTGTGTAGAATTGCTTAGAATAGACATCATGCAAGGCTTCAGGCATTGACCTAAGATATCAGCTTTGGGGGAGCCTTGTCCCATTGGCCTGTACATCACAGAACCATGCGGTCAGCAGAACAGAGTGGCACCATCCTGGCTTCTCAGCCGGTTATGCTTCCGAGCTGGTCTGGTCCACTTCATGTATACTTCCAAGACCTCTATATCATGGTCTGCTCAATGCCTGTTTGTCCACCAGGATGGGATGAGATCATTCTCATTGTACCCAGGGTTTTGCCCAGGCTAGACATGTGCTCCAGTACTGTGAGCTACACCCCGGTCTGGGGCAGTGCTCTGAGAAAGGAGGGAGGTTGCTTCTCAGGGCCCTCTGAAGTGGCCATAAAGAGTGTATGGGCACACAGGAAGGCTGTTTGGCACAGAAGATGCCATGCTACAGGTGGGCTGCTAGTTGCCCAGACTCACTGACTGCCCCGAGACTGCCTGTGTTAACTTACCTGGTCTTTGAAATGATCCTGTGACATGTGAAGTCCACCCCCTTGCAATCCTTTTCTATAGAGAGAGCCCAGAGAAGCCTTTGCTAAGGTGCAATCTCTCCCACTCAGTGACTTGGCCAAATGGCCCTGTCCTCAGTGACTTGGCCAAATGACACATCCGGGAACACGCTGCAGCCAACTGTTATTCTCGCTAAGCATGACCAACGGACACACGGCACAAAGGCAGTCACTAAGCAGATACTCCAAAAGAGGGACTGTGAGGAGGCTGAGGTCATGGCGTGCACTATAATTGACACAGAGCTATAGGAGGTGACCTTGCACAGAGAAGAGCCTTTCCACAGTAGACAGCCCAGGAAGGGAGGAAGCAAGTCAAGAAGCCTGAGGACGAACAGCTCTCACACACAGATTCCTGCCAAATGAGGAAGAAACCAAAGCCACAGAACTGGGTGTGACTTGTCCTTGGAGAAGCAACAAATGAGAGCCACGTTCCTCAACCCTTTACGCAATTGTGCTAGAACCCAGGACTGCCCTCATCCTCCTTAGTGAATCCCTAGCCCGCCTGCTACTTTTGTCTTGTGAGGCTTTGGACAAATTTCAGCCTCTGTCACATTCACGGTTGTCCCCTCCCAGGCACCCCACAACCAGGGAGCTCTTGTCTGCACTGTTCTCTAGTTAGGACATGAACTATGGTCACATTTTCCATTAATTAAAGCCACCCGACAGGACTGCAGCTTGGAATTCCAGCCTTGGTGGGCATGAGGCCAAGCCGGTCATCTGAATACTCTGGAGAGCTGGTTAATGGGAGGAATTGGCTCTTCAGGACAAAGGCTGGCCTGGATCCAGCCCATACTGGCTCAGGTCTTCTCCCTCTCTGAGACCGTAGCAGCCAGGGCTCCAGTTTTAGCCTGCTCTGGGGATCCCAGACAGGAAACTTCCCCAGCAGAGGCAAATCGTCCGTGCCTCAGTCTCCTCATCTGTAAAAGCCTGTGTCCTTTCTTTGATTCTGTGAGAGGGAAGATTGAAAGGGGTCAGCAAATGATGCTGCATCGTCCGTGTCTGATGAACCTGAGTTAATACTCTCGGCAGCAGAGGAACGGCCAATGCCAATCAGAATGAAACCCCACAGTCCAGGTTTTCAATGTTCCCTTGAGGGCGGTGGTGGGGCTTCATGGGAGGTCTTCAGATCACTGAGGAAGGGCCTTTGCAGGACCACATGGGATCCCAGTTTCTTCTTCTTTTCCCTGTCATGGATGAATGGCTCTGTTCCCACCCCTAGAGGCTTCTGCCATGCTGTGCTACCTAAAAACAGTGTGACCGACTGACCATGGACTGTGAAGCCGTGAATCAGATAAACCTTTCCACTGTTCAAGCTAAAACCTTTCCATTGTTCCAGGCGAGAACAATGACTAACACGGAGGCCATCACAGAGTCCTTAATGATCCTGCCCTGGTGCAGGCTGGAAAGTGACCTGAGTGAACACAACTGTGAGCTGAGGAGAGTGGGAAGCCTAGAACCTGCTGTCCTGGCAGCCATGGGCTCCCACTCTTTCAAGTCAAATAGTTACAGTGGAATTGGAAAGTAGAAACGAACATGGCTGTTGCTCATGCTAGCCTTTGTGTCCTATATGATAGGTGTGGGCCAAACTGCTCGAGTTGCTTTATAGAAGTCTCCCTTTCTGTTCCTCCATCCTCCACACCCTAACATACTGATCCTCTGGTTCCCAGTTCACATGAGGACTGTATCTGCATAAAGCCCTCAATAGAACAAGTGGCCAGGGATCTAAGTTCAAGAACCCAGGCCCCTAGACCTGTCTCCGTCCCAAGAGGTCCCCACAATCTGCACACCAGCCCACAGCCTGCTCTCTGACGCCTTCTTACCAGCCCACACCCCCTCCGTTGTGAAGAGCAACCCAGGTGGCACCACGACAGGCATCTCCCACGAAGTTCTGCACAGCCATGTCTGTGGAAACAGGGCAAACATGATCCATCATTCCCTGTACTAGGTGGTCTGGGGGCCAGATAGACTCATGCTGCTTCTTGGGACTGTAGAACAGTGTGGCAGTGGGAAAGTGGGGAACAGACAGGGGGGTCTGGAAACAGGAAGCAAGAGAAACTAACAAAGCCAGTCATTCCTATTCTCCTTCCCTGCTGCTGTACTCTCTTGCACTAAATGCCCATTCATGCCTAGGGCAGGCATAGCAAATGAATGATGCTTCTTGACTCCATCAGAGAAGTAAGGTCCCCATGTTGGCTGCTGGGCAGGTATTTAAGAGGCCCAGTGGGTGTGCTGCTCCTTTAAGTTCTGTAAGCCCTCCTCTAAGTAGTACTTTTGCTTCATATAAGGCTCTTCAGAGAAACTCAGAAGTTTTAGATGATTTTAGACGGCTCAGTCTTTTAGATGACTTAGAGAAAAATTTGCTTATTATCACACTTTTCTACCCAGGAGGTATGCCTATCCAACGTTTTTCTTTTGGAATGGGGCAATGTACAAAGCTGCAAGTGCTCCATCTGAGGATGCTTAGTTGTGAGGTGTCTTTCTATATGAACCTGTATGAGTTTTCCCAATTAAAAAAAACCTCTGGCTTCCTTTGTTTGCTGCTTTGGCCGTGGTGCCAGTGCTTCCCCATGGGCTGCAAGTAATTAGCCAGACTTATTATGAACTCTTATTTGTTCAGCTGCTTTGCTGTGCCAGGGACAAGCCCATCATTACACGGCAGCCACATACCTAGCAAACTATGGAGCCAGGCACCCAGGGGAAGCAAAGCCCCAGTTGGTTGCCTTCTAAGCATCTAGCATGTTGAGGGCAAGTGTTGTCTCTTTGCTACCCTGGGAACACAGGCATAAGACTGCTGCTTCCTCTTGTAGCTCTTTATCCACCTCCCCCCTCCCTCCACCCCAGTTTTCACAGAGATCAGGGAACCTAGGCTCTCCCTGGTGCTGGGTGAGGAAAAGGAGGAGGAGGGAGGAAAAGAGCATGCAGCCTGTAATCTAGAAGACAGGGAATCTAACTCCTCCCTTTGAGATGAGGTCTCTCTGTGTTACCCAAGCTGTTTCTAATTTTATTTTATTATTATTATTATTATTATTATTGCTTTTTTGAGACAGGTTCCTGTGGCTTTGGAGCCTGTCCTGGAACTCACTCTGTAGACCAGGGTGGCCTCAAACTCACAGAGATCCGCCTGCCTCTACCTCTGCCTCCCAAGTGCTAGGATTAAAGGCGTGAGCCAATGCTGCCTGGCTACTGCTTCTAATTCTTAAGCTCAAACTCCCTGTGCCACTAAGATGCCAGAGGTGCTGGACTAAGGATGTGCACCTCCTCGGCTGGCTAATAGTAAGGGACAATGATCCTTTCGTTTTCCTCACCTGCACAGAAGGCAGAACCGTCATAAATATTGGAAGTCTCCCTGAAGGGGCTGTCAGTCCCACTCACGTCATGGTGGTCACGGCTCAGGACCACCGGGGCCTGTAGGGGACAGGGAAGGGCGTATCGGTCAGTAGTGTCTGCCAGGCTTGTCGGCATGAGGTGAGGATGAGAGTGGGGCCACTCCAGATCCCATTTGGATTCTTTCTCCTTGAAAATAGACCCAGTCTTAGAAATGATAGGATTAGAGGGTAGGTTATTGCATCTACTTTAAACTAAAAAGCAACTACTAATATTTTACTTTGGTATGGATTTTTATATCTTGATACAAATTTAAGGTTATTTTTGTTATAACATACCGCATATATGTTTTTACTTTTGTATAATATATTGTACCTATGCAGCTCATTTTAAAATGTAAAGTTCTAGTTCTTGAAAGTTATTACAAACTATTTAGGATAGTTAAGAAATGTAGGTTAGTAGTTAGTTACCTATAACAATCGAACTTGTAGTCATGTTAGGTATGTTTTCAAAGTCAAACAAATATATTTTAGATAGATAGGTGGCCTTCAAATAGTTCAGAGATATATAGAACATGTCATTTAAGATGTTGTAATAATATAAGGCTTTTATGACAGTGAGATATGTCTGCTTCTGACAGCACTGATCTACTTGAGAGATGCAGCCAGCCTTCCCAAGCATTGACAGTGGTTCTTGGAAATTTAGAGGCTCACCAAATATGATGTAACATGCTGGGAGGCTTGAGGACGCCACGAAACTCGGAACCCCCCCACCCCCCAGCTGCTTTTGCCTTCCGTGAGCAGGCCATGCTGTGCCTATGACTTCATCTCTGCAGTGGAATTGTTCTCGGCACTCCTGGTCATTCAGGGTTCAGCTGAATGCTAGAACTTGAGGAAGGTCTGTCCTGACCAACCATGGATCTTCATCGCACCACCTGGTTCATGTTTTCCCATGCCTCATGATACCTGCAAACATCCCCTAGTTCATACCTACAGTTAGGTATCATCTCTCTTTATTACAGCAGCTCCAAGCTGGAACTTTGCCCACCATACCCCTGCTGTGTCCCTCAAAAGGCACCAGCATAGTAGAACTATCAAACCTTGTCCAGTGAATGAAAGTGGGAGAGTGCTAGCTTGGATGTGAGCAGGGGCTTCTCAGCAGCACCCCCCAGTGGGCTTCTGGGAAGCATCCCAAAGAGCTCAGGATGTTGTTCTTGCTGTGGTGCCACCCTGGGCTCTGATCCTGAGCCATCTGCAGGGACGGCCTTCCATACCTCACACCTTTATTTAGTTCACCTTCACCTCTGAGTAACACTCCCGGTACTTATGACAGAGCAACGCCACCAGGAACAGGACACAAGTCCCCGAAACAAGAAGGAAAGGAGCAACTGACTTCTTTCAGCACATGAGCTCAGGGTTCTGGGTCCCCAGAAGAGTGAGGAAAGTAAGACAACCTGGGGACATTTGTCACAGTTTGAACAAGTTCATTCAGAAAAGAAGTATGGAATTACTTTTGTGCACTGTGACTCATTTGATCCTCACACTTACGTGGGGGCTATCAGCACGCTATTCTTCCTACAGAATAGAGAAACTCTGGGTCAGAGTAGCATGACTTACCCAGGTCACAGCAAAAGAAACACTGTCTGGACTTGTGTTCGAACAAGCCTGCTCACTCTTTGTCTCTGGTTCCCTCACCACAATGACATATGATCACGGTTGCGGTTCTGGTGTAGGAGGTCCTTCTGTTTATGGGTTGCTTTCATTAGTTAATAAAGAAACTGCCTTAGCCTGTTGATAGGGCAGAACTTAGGTAGGTGGGGAAAACTAAATGGCATGCTAGAAGAAAGGAGGCAGAGTTAGGAAGAAGCCATGGAGCCACAGGAGACAGACCTGGGAATTTTACCCAGTAAGCCACAGCCATGTGGTGATATACAGATTAACAAAAATGGGTTAAATTAATCTAAGAATTAGCCAATAAGAAAGTAGAGCTAATGGGCCAAGCAGTGTTTTAATGAATATAATTTCTGTGTGGCTATTTTGGGGCTAAGTGGCCAGGAACAAACAAGCGGCTTTCCTGTTACAGGGTTCTGGGAGGATGTTAGGCCCTCCGTGCTCTCCTTCCCTCCCCTTGCCTCTCAAGCAGGGCCTGGTTCCCAGGGCAGCTCTTATCTAGGCCCCTCTGCTTAGCTGCTCCACCAAGTCCAAGGTCTTCAGGGAACCTAGTACCCCTACCAGGGAACTCAGCCAGGGGCGGGTGAAAGCTCTCTGCTACTAGGGTCAGGGTGCTGGTGGGAGCAGCTTTCTCAGAAGGTTGAAAAGGTGGGGAGGGCAGACTTGAGTATGATCCTGAGGTCCAAGTTGGGAAGCCTCCAAATAGAGCCTGTGTGATAAGGTGTCTGTGAATCCTCCTTGAAGCAGCACAGGCTATCTCACTCACCTTGATCTTCCCACTGGCGATGGCCTGGTTGATGGCCACAGCAATGGCCACACGTCCTTTCTGGTCTGAGTACAGGATCCTCGCCTGGGAGCCCACCACCTGCAGAGGAGAGAATGAGAAAGCCTCCCAGCCAAAAGCAAGCATCCATGCTAGTGGTATGGGAGAGATGTGAGTGATACTTGATACTATAGCCCTGTTTCCTGGCCAACTCCAGCCTGCTGGCCCCTCTAGGGAGAGCGCAGAGGACCCTGAAATGCATGGAAATGCTAAGGTATGGGACCCTCGTGCACCTCTCTCATCAAGCCCATTATATACCACATTGGTGGGCCAATGCATACCCACACATTGACTTTTCTTGAGGTCGGGGCCACCTCATTCTCTTCCGTGTCCTTTTCCTTAGGGCCCATTTCTGAAGGCGCCCAGAGACTGAGTCCAGGCGTACCACGCAGGATTCCTATGTGGACCCTGCCCCTTCGAGCCTCTTTCACATCAGTACCACCAATGTGAGACTGGATCAAGCCTGCCTTACCGACCCCACAGTCAAATAGAGATCAATCCAGACCCCCCGGGTGTAAGTGTCTGCATAGCCCTGAGTATGGCAGCATCATTCACAATAGGGAGCGGTGGAAACAACACAGGTGACCAGTAACTGAAGCACGGACAGGCAAAAGGTGGTCTATCCATGTGATGGAAGAGAGCCTGGATTAGAGCTTCTGGCCCTGCAGATTCAACTAGCTGACCATTAAGAATGTTTAGGAAGTCTGGGTCTGATGGCACATGCCTTTCATCCCAGCACTCAGGAAGCAGGAGCAAGTCGATTTCTGTGAGTTTGAGGTTAGTCTGGGCTATAGAGTAAGTTCTAGCACAGCCAGGACTGCATAGTAAGATCTCATCTTTTAAGAAGTTCAGGAAAAGGGTTAGGGAAGATACTACCGTGCATAAAATGTTTTTTTTTTTTTAATGAAAGTATGAGGACCAGAGTTCAGATCCCAAGCATCCATGTAAAAGCTGGGCAGTCCACCTGTAATCTCAGGGCTCAGTAGGCTGAGATGGAATCCCTGGAGCAGCCTAGCTAGCTAGACAGAGAGTTCTGGGATCAGCAAGAGACCCTGCCTCAGTAAATAAATGGAGAGTAGTCAAGGACAATACTCAGTGTCAACCTCTGGCTTCAGACACAGACATACAAGCACATGAATCAGCACACACATGTTCCCACACATGTAAACATGCATATACACATGCATGCCACACACAAACATATAAAAGAAAAAAGGACATTCAGGAAAAAAATCCCACTTATATTGAATGTGCATGGGCTTTTTTCTTGTGAATATTTCCTAAGTGACTCAATATTTAATGTTTGCATTGTGTCTACCTTGTCTTAGGTCTAACAAGTCATCCAGAAGTGATGTAAGGCATTGGAGGGCCTGTGTAGGTTCTGGGCCAACATGAGGTCATGCGTACTAAGGATCTGAGTGGGCTGTGGTATCCACCGGTATCTGGAAACCAAGCCCCCTTCAGATATAGAGGGAAAACTGTAACACTGTAGTCTTGGGAAGACAGAAGATTCTCACTCAAGCTGCACAGAAAGCTCTTGAGACATGCCAGCTGGAACCTGCCAATCGGGTTAGACAAGTACTGCCCTGTCCCGCTCTTAAGGGGGGCCTCCTAGGGAGCGAGGTTAGTGTTTACTAGAAACAGAGTTTCAGGTACAGGATGAGAAAGTTCTGGAAATGGATGGCAAGGGCAGCAGGGCAGCACTGAATGGGCTTCACACTTTAGAGCTGTACACTCCCACCAACATTGTCTAAGGTTTCCAGTTTCTCCATGTTGCTACCCAGATACCCTTTTACAAGCTCTTTCCTGGATAAGGTGGCTGCCAAGATGCTGCTGTCAGCAGTAACATTGATGCAGGGCTTGCACCTTCTCAGGGCATTCAAGATGGGTGCTGGGACTGTCCTGAAACCTCTATGACTGTATCTTGTTTCTGGGCAGTTTCTTGACAGCCCAGCCTCCTTCATGACTCTGTAGTACCTATCTTCCCCCAAGCTAAGCTCTTACCAGCCGGTGCTTGGCAGCCTCTCGGATCCAGCGGATGTTATCCATATACTGTAGTTTAACGGATGCCTTCACTGCAGGGAGAAAGGGGAGGAGTATCTTAGGCCCTGGAAGCTTCTGCCCAGGTGCCCCAGCTCTCTTTTCTGCTGGATGTTTGCCACAGGCACCTTGAGACTTTGGGTGATGCCCCCTAGACTAGCCGTTCTGCATCTGGGAACCAGTGCAGCGATAACACGAACTAACATATGGGCCTGTGCAGTCCATCGCTGATGCATTCATTCCCTCAAAGAACAGCTATTGAGTACCAATTGTGTACCAGCCACTGAGCCTGGCACAGGGACAAGAATACCAGTTGGCTATGAAGAAGAGTGTGAGGAGCTGGTTACTGGGGTGATGCTTTAGGGGGATGCTGGTTATTGGGGTGATTCATTAGGGGGATGCTCGTTACTGGGGTGATTGATGCATTAGGGGAATAAAGGTTCCCTGAGAAAGGGAAGGTCAGAGTCCTCGATGCTGAGAAGCTCTGTGGGAACAGAGTTCCAGAGGGAACATCCAGCACAAAGGCCCAAAAGTGGGAATACTTGGCCTACTCCAGGAGGAGGCAAGAGGAGGAGGGTGGCCATGGCAACAACAGGTCTGAGCAGCTCATGAGGACAGACTGGTGATGTGAGAGCTGAGACTCAGTGGACAGCACAGAGAACATCGATATCTTACTTAAACAAACTCCCACTTTGAAAACTATATTCGGGGTGAAGGTGCACTTGAACTTATCCCTGTTTGTTACTCTATGGTCCTGTACTGTGCTCTGTGCCTTGGAGGTCCTCAGCATCTGTCTGCTCTGCCTGGAGTGTTCCTGCTCTGCAAGGGCAGGTCACATTGTAGCTGGACGCTGGCTGTGCTGGGGATTCTTAGCCATCACATTTGGAGGTGTGACAGCACCCGGCTTCTCTGTGGAGCACTGGGTGGTAGACACCCAGCTGACACCTAGTTGTGTCTGCTTAGGGCCAGGTGGCTGTTCTGAGCTAGAGAAGCTGGGAAGGCAATGGGCCAGATTTCCCAGTATAAAACCCCAGCTACGCCCTTCAACGTGGTCTGGCCTCCTTTTGTACTTGACCAATAATGTCAAGTACATTAGAAAGGACAATGTGCTTCAAGAAAGCAGCAGAGACATGTAGACACAGGAAGACCACAGCCACCTAGCCAGGAGGCAGAACAAAACCTCTGCATCTATGATCAAGATGGGCTCAGGGGTCCAGTGCTTAGAGAACTTGAGCATTAGGTGGATGACAACGGGGCCTGGTGTGGGGGCGACATGCTCGCAAAAGGCAGCTGAAGGAACGAGAAGCGCTCCTGAAATGCATCAAACAAGGCCGATGCTCAAGTGGCTCCCTCCCCCACCCATGGAACCCGGGGCCTGCAGCTTATCAACATCCAGCAAACCCCGGGGATTGTGGGCCTAGTTGCCAGCCTGTGGCACTATTGGAGGACGATGGGACCTTTCCGAGGACGGAGGAAGTGAGATCATTGGGGGTGTAGCCTTAGAGATGTTGGGGTTATTTTTCCCTTTGGCTCCCAGGGGTGCTCCACTTCAAAATAATGGAACCATCTGACCACCGTTGAAGCCTTTGAAGCCAAGAACCAGAAGAAAACCTCCCCAGTTTAAGGAGGCTGGCTCGCCCAGGTGTCTGTCACAATGACAGATGGCTGACTGACTTAAAGTTCCTTGTGCCTTGCAACCAGCAGGGACAGAGGCAGAGGTGAGCACAGGGCTGGGGGCAGAGCCTGGTACATGGATGGGCTTCATGCTCTGAACATCTTTGAGAGAGGAAAGTCTAAAAGTGCTTGAGGTCCCCTTGTGCAGTAACCTGCAGTCCCAAGATTTATGCAGAACATGACACTAGCCACCAGGTGTCCTACAGAAGCAGGGAGTTGGGGAGGCCAACCACTCTTGAGTACCACCCACCCAGAAGTATCACCTCCATCGGCAATGGCTTTCTCCAGCACAGATGTGGCCAGATGATCAGTGACAGCCAGGTCCTGGGGGTCCCCTGATGTGCATACCCAGCGGAAGGGCCCAAAGCCCTGGGAGAATATGTCCCTGCAAGGACAAATGTCTCCTTAGCCACAACCTGCTGGGCTGCCTGCACCTTCTTGCTGACCTGGGGAGTGGCGTGTAGGCATGCTAGGGGAGATTGGCAGCAACCAGAATGAACTCAAAACAGCTGGCTTCTAAGCGATAAGTTTTAGCAATAAGGACATCCTTGCTCCTCTGCCTCCTCCTTGGACTCTGCTCCCATCTCTTAACTTGTACCACTTCACTTCTCCAGCGGCTGGAGCCGGAAAATGGAACAAAGACAACAGACGTTTTCTCGAACTGCTCTTAGAAAGACTACACGAAAACCAACCATCTAACGTAAATAGTTGAGAAAAGTGGGTGAATGTGTTGACCCGGCCTGGCTTTCCATGGTGACTCAGCTTCTGTGGCAGTTGAAGTGGGACAGAGGGATGCTATAACCTCAGGCCATACTAACTCCATACTTGTCAAGCATGGATGAGTACATCCCTGCTATCTCTTTCCTGCTTCTCTTCTCTGAGGAAAACCCAGCCACTCTGGACCCCAGTGTCCTAGCTCACCTTTGGTTCTGCTTCCACCCACAGTAGTAAAGCTCAGAAGACAACTTCTGCCTCTCTGGACTCCATCCTGAGATGTCAACATTCTTCTCTGACTCCCTCTGTACACACAGACCTGTGAGTCTAAAAGTCCACACTCCTTGCTTGGTCTGCCTTGGTCCTGGCTCTGCTGGGTCCCTTGCTTCCCTATTTCTTTTGGGCTGCTGGCCCTTCTCAGACCTGCCGTGAACAACCAGATGGTGCAAGACCTTCAAGCCACCGTGGGTCTTGGTCTTCAGGATTGAATCGTCATCCTGGCTTCCTGGCCACATAACTTAGGAAAATGAGTGGATACATGACATGGTGGTGTGCACGGAGAGTGACCTTGGCTGTCCGGCCCCTCGGATCCCTGTCCTCTCGCTGAGACTCTGCCTAAGCCCCCTCTGCTCTTGTGTGTTATGTGGCAATGCTGTGACCACTTTTGATTACTTCCCAGCTGGGTGAGGTCTCAGCACACAGCCCTGTGGTGATCAGGAGGCCCTTCCAGCTGGAAAGGCCAGGTCCTAAGTCCTGAGAGGAGCAGAAAAGGTACTAGACAGCCCGAAATAGAACCTCCGTCACTCACCCCATAATGTGCTGTACGTAGGAGGGGTAGCGGAACTCCATCTTGTTGGCTCCTTTCTTCTGTACATCTGCTCCTGTAGAGTCACCCATTCTGTGTGAGAACCCATGACCACACAGACAGTGACTTAAACAAGGGGCCCTGGAAAAGTCTGGGAACAGAGTCTCAAGATTTTTCCTTAGGCAAAGTGAGAGGCGACAAAGCAGAGTGCAGCCCTGGATGGTACACTGGCATCTGTGTGGTCTAGGTGTAGGGTATGGGTGTACCGGCCCACAGACTCAGTGTCGGCCCCAGAGCCACCACCCAGAGGACCCTGTCCCACTAGGTCTGCAAGTGGCCCTGCAAATGGCTATGAAAAAAGCCTGGAAGGAGACATTTTCTTGTGGACTCTGGGCCTTTTATATTTTTAAAATATAAGGAGAAGTTGAGGCCCAGAGAAGCCTGGCTGCCTGGCAGGACCAGCTTCAAGAAGGAAAAACTGGGTAAGGGCACAGTGAGATTTCCCGGGTACTCACTAAGTGACCATGTGGTTGAGCTAAGGTATGAAACGGGAGAAAAGAGTTTACCCAGGTATGCTCAC
>PVIU01001836.1:9265-27620 GCA_004026605.1 Ondatra zibethicus
AGAGAGAGAGAGAGAGAGAGAGAGAGAGAGAGAGAGAGAGAGAGAGAGAGAGAGAGAGAGAGAGAGAGAGAGAGAGAGAGAGAGAGAGAGAGTCGGTCTACATGCGCCCTTCCCGTTTCCCCCAGGAGATCGTCCTTCTCCTGACCCGGTCCCCTCCAGGACTGGCTCTCCCTCCCATCTTTAGCCATGCACCCCTTTCCCAATCTCGGCGCTCAGGTGGACTTGGGCCGAGAGCATCGCAGATCCGGGGGTCGCCGGAGCATCCCTGGCTTCGGAGCAAAGGGCTCACCAGGCTCCCTCCCGGAGCAGCGCCCCAGCAATTGCTTAAGTCTGGGAAGCGCCGCAGTCCGCTGCAAGGGCGGAGCCCACGCCAGACATGACCAATCGTTGCCCGAGCACGCGCAGGTGGCCGCTCCAGTCCCGCCCTGTCCCGCCCACGCCGCGGTCCCCACCCTGAAGCTGGTTGGTAAACGGGCGGGCACAAAGCAGACGCAGTCGCAGTCGGTAGTCCAGGAAGTTTTATTGGGTCTTGATTGGGTCCGGGTTCCCTTCTCCATCATCCCGCGGCCACGCTCAGTGCCCATTGCTGGGCCCGCGCAGCTGCCCTATCATGTCGGCCAGCATGCGGTTGCACAGCGCGGCGTACGGGTTGAGCAGTACCAGCTGGCGCCGCGCGAACTGGCTGCCCAATCGCGCCGCCTGCTCGAAGTCCCTGCGGGCGTCGTCGTTCCGGCCCTGCAAACGAGCCAACAGCCCGCGCTGCACGAAGCTCTGGCGGGCTGCGCGACCCCGACCGCCGCTCAGCGTCACTGCACGCTCCAAGTCTTCCAGGGCGCCTGCGGGTCGACGGGGAGATGGCGGGGGTCAGCGAAGTGCAGGCATCCGAGCCCCATTCCACCCGCCAAACAGCCCAACTCTGCCATTCACAACCCGTGTAGCAGACTTTTTTTTTTAAATTGATGGAGGGGCACATCTATGAGGGCTTTTTGCTTATTTTGACATGGGAAGGTCTACTTTTTTTTTTTAAGATTTATTTATTAATTATATATACGGCATTCTGCTTGCATGTGTGCCTGCAGGCCAGAAGAGGGCACCAGATCTTATTACAGATGGTTGGAAGCCACCATGTGGTTGCTGGGAATTGAACTCAGGATCTCTGGAAGGACAGTCAGTGCTCTTAACCTCTGAGCCATCTCTCCAGCCGTGTAGCAGACTTTTGAGCCAAGAGGGATTGTTATTTCTAAGACGGAGATGAAAGGTTGATAGAACTGGTTTGGGGACTACCCAAGTGCAAAGCTGAGATTAAAGTCCAAGGCTCGCCCAGGCCTTGTTCCTAGTATGTTCTACCACTGATGGATCCAAACGTGAAATTTGCTGAGAGGATTTGGTCATTGTATTAGGGAATCTGTCAACTGCCAAATGGCTATAGCTCACACCACAGTAGCTAAGCATCTACTGTGTGTTTGGCGACCCACTCTGAATCCTAGAGTTCAAAAATTAGATAATTGCCTACACAACTATTTCCTGCTATAAAGTCAGTCTCTTCACCTTTCCCCGTCTTTTCTAGTGCAGCCTATGAAAGCAGCACTCTTCTTATTTCCTCCTGCATTATCTCCATGGTCTTCATTGCCGTGTATCTAATTTCACTGGAAGGAGGTCATGGAGCCAGAGCTGGCTGCCCTGTTTTATTTTTGTGATTCTCAGAGGAACTCAGAACCTCAGGCAGCCAGCTTAGGATTTTTGTAAAGTCACCAGCTGCTTTCTTTGGACCCTGCTTCAATCCATATTTTCTAGTCTCCTAAAGCGGCTACCAGGACCCTGGTGCTGCTCAGCACCATCATGGAGGGAGCAATGCTGAGCTTCCATCGTCAGGGGTTCTGGTTCCGGAAACACAATAGAGCTATGTTCCCTACCCCATCCAAACTGCAAACTGAGCAGCTCTGGGACCAGACATTTGCTCAGTTTCCTCTCTACAACTAGTCTGGTATCTAAGTCTCTACAGGTGGAGTCACCTCCCTGCTTTCCATCTGCAGGCTGTCACCAGCAACCTATGGCAGACACGCCTGCAAAAGGAGCTCTGTAGGTATCTCCTACTGACATTAGAATGGAGTCCAAATTCTCTAGTTTAAGCTCTGGGAACACCCCCGCCAACTAGTCCTCTATATGAGCTGGTTCTCTACCAGGTCTCTGGAGTACACTTTCACACCCATTTGGCCTCCAGTCCCTAGTACTATTCCTCTCTGTCCCATGGTCCCCATTCTAGTCACAGTGACCTGCATACATCAGGTTTCATCTAGTTGCCTTCTCTGTCCAAGCTAAATCCTTGAGTGACAATCACCTTCTCAGTGTGACGCTTGCAGTTTGTCACCCTTGGGTCTCTGCACACCTTGGCAATGCTTGGCTTTCCATCCTTCCATGGGGCCTGCTCCAGCCAGTCTGGAGATCTGAGGACCTAGGACCTAGGCATGCTTTCGAGGCTCCTAGAGACTGTATCAACTAATTCCTCATCTTTCAGAATTCACCCTTCGGGAAGCGGTCCCGTGCTGCTTTCTCTCAGATTTGCCTGCTGGTAACCTAGTTATGAGCTCCCTAGGGAGTAGTACCATGAGATTTAGAGCCCCACCACCTCTCTGATATCCAAGCTCAGCCACTCCTCAGCTGGAGGAGGGTGGGGAAGCTATCTGACCTCCGTACGCTTCCCTTTCTTCGTCTCTACAGTGGAATGACAACACACACCTTTTAGGGTGGTCATGAGGATGACTACAGGCCAGCTGAATGCATCCTGCCTGGTCCACAGTAACTGCTGTGCAAACAGTTTCTACTCATGCCCCCCACCTCTCGCCCTCTGGCTGCCCACAAGGCGCTTAGTAATGTTCCTTAAATCCACGAACAGAATGCAGCCTCCTGGATTTCATAACAGTCTCATGAAGTTAGCAGAATTCATACCGTCTTGGATTTTATAAGAACATGGGCATCAGGGAGTTTAGCATCTGTGTTACTAAACTCAGCCCACAGCCAACTCATCTCTGGCCTTCATGGAAGGGGTTCTTTCTGTGGTGTCTTCCCCTTACCTGCTACATCCCCCTGGAGTCGCCGGGCTTGAGCCCGGTTGTTGTAGGCAGAGGCTCTCTCAGGGAGCAGGCAGATAGCTTGGCCAAACTTCTCCAGGGCTGTGTGGAGGTCCCCAGCCTCTGCTGCCCTGACTCCCTGCAACTCCAAGGCCTTGGACAGCTCCAACTGTGCTTGAGGGAAAACAGCATCTGTACCAGGGAAGAAACAAGGTGGGGACGTGCACAGTAGGGAAGAAAATGAAAAAGCTACTGTGGACTTCGACATTATGAGACAAACACCTAAACCAGAGCTGACTGGGCGTGGATCACAGCAGAGGTGACTTGCAGAGTCAGGGATAGGTGTAGCTGAGGTCACAAAAACTGGGAACTAGCACTGGCTAAGAGACCCAAAAGGGACACTGGATGGCTTATCTTGGTGGAGAGAGAGGCTCAACAACCTGTTCACTGGCAGTTTGTTCTAGACCATAGTCCCAGGTTGTGGAGCTTAGATTTGAACCCTTTTCTTTGGCTCATCCTCATTTTGCTTTACACACTGCCTCTGACACAGACCACTGTAACAACCCCAGGTTGTGACGATCACTCCAGACCTTCCTGTCCTTCAGGTTTTCAGTCTGAAGCTTCAGTAAGGCTCAGGCTTCACTTGGGCAGAAGCAAAGCCCCAAACAAGATATTATTAGGCAATGGACCATGCTATTCCCTTGGGGGCAGCAGCTACCTAGCTCAGGGCCTTGCTTGTAACAGTGCTTCACAAATGAAGCTCTGATGTCATGTCAGGGTGTCAACTGAGCCACCATCCCGTCCTGTTTGTCTTCCATCCCTGTTGTGGGGGAGGGCATGGAACATCCCCTATGTCAAAGACTTGAGAGCTTGACTTCAGCCAGCACAGTTAAGCTTGGGTCATGGGAAGATTATAGTGGTAGGTTTGGTGTGAGGCCAAATGATGAGAGTCAAACTCTGGCTTTCTCTTGACAGTCATTTCTGCAACCCTATGCACTGAAGTTCAGAGGACCTCTCAGGTTCCAGCCCCTGACATAATCTGCGAGGGTAGATTGAGGGGTCCTGCCTCACCACATCCTTAGGGAACCTCAGGGGCCTGCTAGTCAGCCTATGGGGAGGCAGATGACGCCAAGGTCAAAGGTTTACCTTCATCTCCTTCTTTCTTTGCTTCTTCCAGGTCCAAGTCAATGACATCTCCAAATGGGGTGTCGGGGTTGAAGATGGCCTGCAGCACTGCCCGATCATTTGGAGTCCCCATGGTGCTCAGCTCCAAGGTCTCAAAAGGTAGCTCAGGATACAGGGGAAGATGGTGGGAACAGGGTAGCGCTTTCAGGGCAGTTGTGAATGGAGGAGGCACTGCTCGGGAACGGCTGTCAAATCAGAAGGGGTGTCTTCCAGCCCTTGGCTCAGCCTCCATGGCTAGGGTTAGTGACCTGGTCTGGTGGTTTTACAGTATTTCCCAACTGAACCTTAACACAGAATAAACAAACCCTGTTTCAGCCTTAAGGTGGAGTGGAGCACAGACCGGACCAAATGCTTTTATTTTATTATAGTCGGGTTTAGAAACCATTAACCTCCTATTAGAGGATATAGGTAGACAGAAACGAAGTCCTTTGATCCAGAACCTGTGAGGTTGCAGATACACATCACCACTCAGTGGAGGACACCCCAGGTAAGGGAACCATCTTAAAGAAGGGAGGTCTGGGCACTCAGTAACCCAGTAACATGCCCCTCCCTTCCCCGCCCCCCACCAAGGCCAAAAGGAAGCTAAGCAGAGTGCAGCAATAAACTTGACATGTTTATTAATTAAACTATCACTTAAATAAAAAAAAGTGCATAGAAAATAAACATGTTTAAAAACTCCTTTTTTGTTTTTACAACTATGTACACTTTTTACTTTTACATTCAGTCTTTCGTAGAGAGCTTTCAGCATTATTATTTTTTGAACTATTAAAGTATTTTCCTTCGTCCCTGTCTCAGGGAGTTAACACTGATGGACTTTAGACACATTTTCCTCCCCCACCCCCGCTTTTTCTCTAACCAGAAGCTTGGAAGAACACAAGGAAAAAAAGGGAAAAACAAAACAAAACAAAAAACCCCAAAAGATCCATTGTACATGACCCAGCTGTTGAGAAATGTCTGAGTCTGGGAGCGGAGCTTGTCGTCGGTCAGCTCTTGAAACAATTACTCAACCGCCTGTGTTTGCTAAGGAGACTGGAAGGTCAAGAGAAGAACACCACAAATCTATTTTCTTGGTTGAAAGACAGAACTAGTGTACCTCAGAACAAGATACCAGAAAGCACAGAACACAATTTTCCCCTAAATGCAGGTGGAAACCCCAACATTCATAACCAAAAGTAGAGAAACAAGGAGTACAGGTACCAACTGGCAACATTCAAAGGCAGGAAGAGCCCGGGTGACAGCATCTCTGCATGGCACTCTGATCTTGGGGACGGGCGCCTGTCATCCCTTTCTAGTTTGGGGTTCCTGCGTAGGAATCAGAGGACCCAGGAGACTGATGTTTTCCTGCCTCGACTAGTAACTGCAACACAATCCTTATCTATAGTGTTAAGAGAAGTAAAAGCCATGGACTGAACTAGGCTGTTACAATGGTGCATTCCTATATTAGTTCCTATATATATATATATATATTTATATTTATTTGAAAACCAAAACAAACAAACAAACAAACAAAAAGGTTGCAAGTTTTCAGAGTGAGAGACTTGACTGGTGTTCATGATTTTTCATGATTCGGCACAAAACTATCTGCTCAATAACTTTGTATTGCTTTAAAACGAAGGAAAGGAAACGTAAAATTACACCCAGCCCTTTGCAATGACCCGCTTTTCCTTAAAAACAAACAAACAAAAAAAACAACAACTTGGTTTCTACGAAAAGGAATCCCAAATCCAAAAACAGTGAACATTTGATGAGGCTCTGACCTTTAGTATTTTCAGGTATTTGATTGAGCGTCAGTCCTTAAGAAAGATACATTCATTAAAATATTTTTATATGTGTTTTGTCTTTTTTAATTTTTAGTTTTTTTAAGTATTTTTTCTTTTTTTCTTTCTTTTTTTTTTTTAAATATCAAGGTTGCTGCATGGTGCTCATTAGATTGGCCGGGGGATTGACAGAGGTGAGCTGGGTCCTGGCAAAGGAGTTTGGGTTGAAAACCTAAGAGGTACCAGGGCTTCCCCCTTAATTGTGATTGGTCTAAAAACAGGGAAGGAGTTGTGCTGGACATGGTGGTTAACAATGAAGGAGCCCAGGGACCAAGTTCCGGCCAAAGGGTCAGCGCCATGCAGCTATTCTGGTTACAGAGTTGTCACTGGCCACCAGGAAATGCAGCCACAACAGGTTCTAGCAGCAAAGCCATCAGAGAGCTGGCTCTGAGAACCCATGAGGTTTGCAGCTGTCACTCCTAAGGGTGTGGATCGCCCCTTGGGGGATTCTTGGGAATGACCCACCACGCAAGTCCTCAAACTGCACTTTTGTGCGGAGGTTCGCTTGGTCACTTTCAAAATGAAGTTAGACATGTTTTGGAGACAGCTGTGCCTTTTGTTTGGTGACCCTCTTTCCCTCTTGTGGGGCGCCCTGGCTTATCCCCCAAGTTGCTGGCAGGTATGCTGAATTTTGGCAATGGACTCAAGGCTGAGCTGAAAGAGGGATTTCTGTGGTTGACAGTGGGTGGGAAGCAAGGTAAACCATCTGCAGCTGGCAGGAGGAGGGAAGGGTTCCTCCCGTCCTCAGGGATTAGGGTTGTAGAAAGAGGATGAGGAGGGGGCTCACAGTACAGCATGGCCTAGCAGGGCAGTAACTAGGTCTGTTAGCTGAGTTTCCCCCACCCTCTGACTGGCCTTTGGGTCTCTCTCAAGGTGAATGCATGACCCATCAGTGCATTAATCGTTTCAGTAACAAATGCAGCTTCAATTTTTCTCATTAAAAAAAATAGGAATACAAGGATTTACAAAAAAAACCTCACACAGTGCAATAAGAAAGGAAACCAGACACTAGTGGAACCCCTCGGGCCACTGCATCTTGTTCATGGGCAAAGAGGATGGGAGGTGAGGTCTGGGTAGAGAGCTTTTCCCCAGTCCCCTGCTGGCACTTCTCCACGATGACAAGGAAGTCTCTGCCATCCTGGCCACAGTGCTGGGCTTCCCACATGACAGTGGAAACAGTGACAATGCTCCAGCAAAGCCACCAGACAAAGTTCTTAAGGTCATGGAAGAAAAGGGAGCCCAGGATGGAAGGCACAGCAGAGCCATGAGTCCTGGGCAGAGAGCTGGGATGCATCATATTGCTTTGCTGACTTCCATAGGAGAAGAGGACGCCCCACCCTCTACTTGGACTACACTACCCTGAAACCTTGTGTCAGGTGCAGAGATCTGCTTGATCGCGAGTGGTCAGACTGTGCTTCAGTTTCAACAGGCTGCCCCCAAAGAGGGCACGAGGTGGTCAGTGGGTTCTTTGTAGGAACAAGGACTCGGCGGGCAGAGAAGAAGGAAAGGAGATGATCTATGAGGCAGACAGTGATGGCAAAGGTCAGGTTGCCAACTTGTTGGCTGCTAACTCTGAAAGAGAAAGGTGCAGGAAATGGAATGCGCTGCTCGGCACTCTGGAGCTGATCCAGAGGGAGAGAGGCAGTGCAGGAGAGACTGCTGTGCCTCTAGGAGCTTCCTCAGCAATGGAGGGCAGTGCCTAACAGAGCAGTGAATTTCCTTCTCCATTACTGGAAAGAGCAGACCCAGGGAACATTTATGTCAACGGGCACAAACAAGCTACACATGGAACAACAAAAAAATACACCTTCCAGGGGGAAGCTGGGCAGGAAAACCAGACTTTGTGTGGACAGCTGAATATTTTCTCTAACTTCATCCTATGAAAATAAAAAATCATTAAAAACCGATCTTCTTTTAAATTAGGATAATACCACGGTTTAAAAAATAGCCTTGTCATAAGTGCTTCTCCCTATGAAGTGCTTCGCATAGAAAAATATACAAAATATATTTACATTTATAAAACCTTAAATAGTAAACTGTAAACAGAACAGAGTAAAATCCAATGACTTAATTTAACAGGTTCAAGACACTATCTTGGGGGAAGAAAGAAACATTTGTTGCTGTTTGTCCACATCCTAAGAAGTAACCAGGCAGTAGTGTCATTAAATTTGCTCAGCCAGCCACAGACTGCAGGCAGCTGGCAGAGGTCCCCCAGCACATGTGGTCTAGCCCCCAAGTCTGGGGCCTTGAAATCTGATTAGTGTTCTTTCAGCTGGACACTGACCGTTTAGAAACTCATCTTCCTATGTCTTTTAAGAAAGGGAAAAGAAAGTAAACATGTCTTAGGAAGGGGCTGGGGCTTATCCTGGTTATTGTACCCTGGCTGTTGCATGACTCAAATCCTACTGAAATAATCTTTAGCTTGTTGTAAAAAATCTTGCTACATATATCTCTTTAAAACTCTCAGTGGAGCTTATGAGATCTCCGAATTGTCTGGTTATGGCCAATGGCTCCTGTCCACTTCCCCACCTGGAGTGCTTACAGGCTCAGGGGACTTTCTGTAGGCACTTCCTATACCCAATAGGAGTGTCCTTGAGCAGGGAGACAAGCCCTGCCACCCAGAAAGAAGAATGGGAAAGCAGCAGATGAAGGATGGAGGAGGGGGAAGGAGTGAAGAGAAGGGATAGAGAGGGAGCCGCTCTATTGTCAAGGAAGGTCACTGGCTGCGGTAAGGCTCACAGGGTAACACTCCCACTAACAGCCACAGGCTCAATGTTTGGTAATTAATTGGCACAACCCCAAGACAGCCTTTTGACACCAGAGGTGCTAGGAAACCTGTCTCTCAACCAAAGCGAACTCTTAAGTAGGGAAAACCACCAGACCTTCTGTTTGTTGAACAGATGGTCACAGGCCAGGCCTGACTGGCACACTGCCAGGCATCCCATCAGCCCTGGATCTGGGTTCTTGTCTGACCCATCGCTTATAGGGCCTGGGAGAGGGCTGAGGTGAGGACGACAAACCGCTCTGAGGACATGCTCAGATCCCATCTCCACTGTGAGTAACCCTCTACATGCTCCTCCAGGGAAATCTCCCAGGAGTCTGTTACCCATGTTTCCAACAAACAATCAGAGAGGCCCCATGAGAAAGCCAACCATGGTTTTTTTCCTTGAGACCCCTCTCTCCAAGACTATGACCACATGATGTGAATGTGGGACATTAGGGTGCTCGGCCAGAGGACCCTCAACTGCCCGCTCAATCCTGGAGCTCCTGGCTGCTGAGAAATCCTTTAGCATGGCTTTGGGTGGCCCTGGGTCCTGGTACTCCATCACAGGAAGATGAGCAGCTTTAGTTCAGGAACTTCCGGCATTTCTTGGCGCCACAGTTGCAAGGTAGCTTGTTGCTGGCATCCTCAATGGGGAACTTATAGTCATAGGTGAGCTCCTCCCCTCGGTAGATCTTGCGCATGGCGAAGATGACAATGTGCTTCTGCCCATCGATATTGATGACCCGGGAGTAGCAGTTAGGCTCACATGAGTGATTGATGAAGCGGGCAGCATTTCCATGCATGGTGGCATCCACTACCTCCGAGTCATCAATTCGGAACATGTAGCAACCAATGCCCTACACATGTAGGAAAAAGAACTATTTATTATTAATTTATTGAACCAAACCCAAAGTCTTGCACATGCTAAGGAGAAAAGCACTCTACTACTGAGTCACATTTCCAGCCCTGAACTTACTCTTTCTTTCAAGCACTATGGGACATGGGTAGAGGTCAGAGGACAACTTTCAGGAGTCAGGTCTTCCCCTCTAACACATGGGTTCTGAGGATAGAATTCAGGGCATCAAGTCTGAGCCATCTTGATTTTGAGATAGGACTTCTCCATGTAGCCCAGGCTGGCCTTGAACCTGAGGCCTGAGGTTTCCCAAGTAGCTCAAGTGCTGGGATGGTAGGTATGGCATGCTCACTCTGGCTGAACTTGCCGTTGCTCAGGCTGAAGATCATTTCCTATGCTGTTCCTGATGCTTCCACAGAGGAGCCAGTTTCTTCTAAAATTTCTCTCCTAGTTCCTATTTTCTAACATGCTTGGAGGGGGAATTTCTAGATTATAGGCACTAGACTAGAGGAAGACTGTTCTTACCATAGTAAGACCCTAAAACTTGTGTAGCCATGTACTTTAAATCCTGGAATCTGCAGCGCAATCATCAAAGAGCACCTTTGTTTACTAATCCATAGAGGAGTTTAGAACCCTTGTGGGCTCATCACAAAGTATGAAGATGTAAATATTTTTTCGAGTTTTTGTGGACTCAACCCCCTCCCAAAACAACAACAAAAGCAACAACCCACGTAAATCATGTTATTATTTCTATTGGGATCCAAGGATCATGCTAAGAGTTGATGGCCCCTTTCTGCAGCAAAAGAGAACCTAAGGAGTGAGCCCGGCACTCACCTTGCTGTCATAGTATTTCTCACGCTTGTCAGTTTGGATGGAGCGAATGACATTGCCGGCGTACTCAATCACCATCTCACCTGCATCAATGTTTCTCTTACAGAAAAGACCCCGACCGTGGATGGGAGACCTAGGCCACGGACACAAAAATCCAGACACAAATTTCCTCTTTCAAATGTTTTACATTTATTGATTTTATGTATATGAGTATCTTGCTTGTATGCACACATGTGTACCATATCATGCCTACTGCCTGTGGTGGTCAGAAGAAGGCACTGGGCTTTCTAGAACTGTAGTTACAAATGGTTGTGAGTCACTCTGTGGATGCTGGGAACCAAACCTAGGTCCTCTGCAAGAGTAACTAGTGTTCTTAATGGTTGAGCCATCTCTCCAGACACCAAGATGCAAATTTTCAAATTAATTAATTGTGTGAATAGGTGAAAAAGTCTGCTAGTTTCCCAGTAGAGACAGACACTTGGGCAGGGAGGTCTGGCCCCACTTCATTTTGTGTATTATATTGCACTGATAAATTACCAAGCATTAATGATTTCTCCATGCTGTAGCCCACTAGAAGAAGCAGAAGTCTAAAGTTAAATTCCTATCAACACCAACAGCATGCCAGACTCATAAATCTATTAAAAACTTCAATGACTGAAGGAGACAGGCCACTCTAGTATTTGGTCCACTGTATTTGGAAAAACACTAGTTTTCTGAAATTCTAAAATCGCAGCCCTACCTGTAGACACCAACCGCCTCCTTAGAAGTCTTTTTTAAGTGCCGGAAACGCATGGGCATTGGGAGATCCATGCTCGTTGCCCTCCTAAGAGATAAGAATACTGTTAGGAATTCAGTGTTCTGAGGGTGGACTCAGCTCCTACAGAGTGAGGCGCTCGCTTGGTGTCAGCCAGGAGTGCCTTAGACTCTTCTGTCTCTGCCTCCCAAAAGTCACCACACATGAGTTCATTTTGGGTTTTCTTGAGACAAGGTACTTGTGGCCCAGGCTAGCCTTAAACTTGAGGCAACACTCCAGCCTCAGCCTCCTGGGACCATATGCCTGTGTAAATGATGACTGGCTACACTGTAAAATATACATAGCTCTTGGGGGTTAATGGTGACTAGTATCACATGAATAGTTATTGGGATAGATTACTATTAAAAAATGCACCCTACAATTCTTCAAATTTCATATTCATATTTTTTTAAGAATTATTTTTATGTGCATTGGTGTTGGCCTGCATGTCTGTATAAGGGAGTCAGAACCAATGGAACTGGAACTGCAGACAGTTGTGAGCTGCCATATGGGTGCTGGGAATTAAACCCAGGTCCTTTGGAAGAGCAGTCAGTGCTCCCAACCACTGAACCATCTCTTCAGCTCCTTCATATTATTTTCATTACCAGTCAGCTAATGCTACTTCAGTGTAAACTATGTCTCAGTCTTCCAAATGTCACCCAAGAAACTGCCATCCCATCAGAAAGTACCCTGAGTACTGGGGTGAAAACCAGACGTTTCTTTTGTGTTTTTTATCTGTTTTGTTTTTTGGAACAGGGTCTGATGTAGGCCAGGCTGGTTTTCAACTCAAGTCTGAATGTAGCTGGGAATGATCTTAAACCTGAGATGCTTTTGCTTCTAAACCGAGTGCTGGGATTACAGATGTGCATCACTGTGCCCAGCTGAAAAGAGGAGTTCTAATGACTATTAACACATTTCCAAATATTAGTGGCTCTTTCCCTCTAGAGCCCACAAGAAGAAGCAGTAGTCTCACGTATATTACATCAAACTCCTATTCAACTAAGAGTGGCAGGAGTCAGGGTGTCAGGTCAGGTATGGTGACTTACCGAGCAGACTTTAGTTGTACCTCTTCCTCTTCCTCGTCGTTAGGGTTGTACTCAGGAGGCTGTCGATGTTTAGAAGCCAGGAAGTTAAACATGTCAAATGCTGACTTCCTGGAGCCAAAAGATTAAGGTGTGTTTTTAGAGAAAGGCTCTAATAAAGGAGTGAAGATGGTACCACTGATACTGAAGACCTTAAAAGGTAGTGGGACAGAACTGTCATTAGATAACAAAGCCAAGACTGCAAATGCTCATAAAACAAAATGGGCGCAGTAGTGGTGGACACACGCCTTTAATCCCAGCACTTGGGAGGCAGAGGCAGACCAATCTCTATGAGTTTGAGGCCAGCCTGGTCTACAGAGCAAGTTCCAGGACAGCTAGGACTACACTCAAAAAGTTTGTCTCGAAAAACCAAAAAGAAAAAAGGAAAAAAAAAAAACCCAAAAACCCAAACCAAACAAAATGGAACTTGCCTCAGGTGGACCTCAGCCCTGGCTGAGCCGTGAGGGTTCAAGGGGGGTTCATTGGCCTCTTCTGGTTTGTGGAAACGGAATTTGTAATTCCGACAGTGCTTGGCACCAGACAGCTGCTCAATCAAGAACACAACCGCATCATGGAGAATCCCGAGCATCCTCAAACCGTTCACACCTATAGAATGAAAGGTACCTGGGTGGTGAGTGTGTAGCAACAGGAAGCTGAGTGGCATTAACAAATGCTGCAGTGGAGAGCGACAGCCAGAGGCTGACACTCTGGCAGGTGACATTATAACTATTTAGAAACTGGCATGAGAATGCTACTGAAACAATGCCTGATAAATCTGCAATATTTACCATAAATTGCTTTCACTAAGCTCTGGCCTGTTTTCTATGTGTTGCATGTATCAAGGGCTATGTGCCATTGTATTTCATGCACATAATGGCCACCCAATGTAGGAATCACCAGCCATTTTTAGGGGCGGGGTAAGTGAAAGGACCAGTATCAGTTCAAGATCCTTAAGACCAAGTTCTCAGCACAAATGAGATTTATTTTCCCCAAAGGGACAAAGAGCAGGGAATAAGACAAGAGATAGCAGACAAGGGAGAAGAGGTAAAAGATCAAGGGGCAGGGGAAGGTATTTGTTATGGGGGCAGCAACAAAGGACTGCTTCTGGAGAGGGGGGAGACAGATGTGGCCCACAGACAAATGGCAGTTTATAAAGGTGACGGGGGAAACCTGTGTTAGGATGAGGTATTTAATCTTAATTGAGCATGCTAATTAGGGCAGCCAAAATGGGGTTTTGATTGCTGGAATCCAATACTTGGATAACTGAACCTTGATAGTCAGTCTCAGGAGGAGTAAGTGGCCAAATAAGGGAATAAAGAGACCTTGGGACTAGCTTTAGGAATATAATTTAATGGTTTTTAGCAAGGCAGAGAGAATGGGGGAGCAGGGCAAGGCCTACCAGGCCCATGTTTGCCATGCTTTAGGTTGGCTAAAGTCCTTTCAGTAAGTTTTATATATAACTAGGCAAGCACCCTGTCACTTGAATGACACCCCAGCCCATTAAAACTTCATGTTAAAGAGAGAAAACTAACTTAGCGTCATAGACTTTAACACAGCCCAGGTGACACAGCTGGTGTGCTGGGATTTGAACTTTGTACTCTATAACTCCAAATCCGATCTCCTTTTTGTTTACAGGTATTAGATAGAGCACCTGGTTCTGAGCTCATATGCACCAAATTCAAAAGGAACGCTAGTATTTTAGACACAGAGCCCTCCTGGGCTTACAGTGACTGTGGGAGCTATACCCTTCATGGCTGCTTGGTTTTCCTTAGCCTCATGATATAGAAGCATTCACATTTTCTCTTTATTTTATGAAAACATTTCTATAAATCTGCTGGCATGGATGGCTGAAAGTATCTTTATAGAAAAGAAACAAGTCACTGTAAACAATGTCATGTTTCTTTCTGACAGTAGCAAACAGCTAATGTTCTACACATTATTATTAGGTATGTTATTTCAACTAAAGTATTACTTCTTAGGGCCTGTGAATATGGCTGTGTGGAGTACTTGCTTAAGTATGTGTGATGTCCTAGGTTCAATTCCCAGTACTGTAAAAAAAAAACTCTGGTATTACTATTAGATATAGAATAAAGGTGTTTATTATGGATAAGAACTCCATTTCAGGAGTGTGCTTATACTAGGATCACATACAATTCTAAACACAAAGTTAGTGTTCACACCCTAAAGCTGTGAATTATTTTATCTTTTATTTAAACACTTTTTATTGATTTATTTGTTTTTTTTTAAGATCTAACTGTGTGGCTTACACTAACAAGTTGCCAGAGTCTGTGTGGCTTACACTAACAAGTTGCCAGAGTCTGTGTGGCTTACACTAACAAGTTGCCAGAGTCCGTGTGGCTTACACTAACAAGTTGCCAGAGTCTGTAGCAAAATAACAGCACCACTCACCTGCAAATGAGAGCTGCTTCAGACGGGCATTGGATCGGGCTTCCTGGACTTTATCTGTCAGTGACTTCCAGGCATCTGAAAGGAAATAAAAGAAAACCATAGGCAGGAAAGAATCTGTGCCGACATGTCTTACTGCCAAACAGTGTGCACGGCCACTGGTGCAGAGAATCACACTGCACCTGACATCAGCACTGTTGTCTTTTTCCACGTCTCAATTCAGTACACAAGAAGCACCCAGGAACACACTGTTCGCAGTGATTCCCTTTACCACGGGCCTGAGGATACGCACACCTTCTGACTCCCAGACACCCTTATCCCTGATGCATTGCCATACTTGACCTTAAAATTAATTTAAAAAAAAAAAAAGTAAACAGGGCTGGATGTGGCGGCAGCTGGGTGTGGTGTGTCTGCTTTTAATTTCACCTCTCTGGAGTTGGTGGGTCGCTGTGAATCTGAGATCAGCCTGGTCTACAAAGTGAGATCCAGGCTAGTGAATAGTGAGACCTTGCCTCAACAACAAAAGCTAATGTACAAAAGAAGGGGATTCGTTATGATCCCATTTTCTTTTTTTCAATAGAGACAGTAGGCTAGTTTGGAATTCACTGGGTCGCCCAAAGTAGTCTTGAATCTTCTTGGTTCTGCTTCCAGAGCACTGGGATTATAGGTGTGCCCCACCAGGCCAAGCTCACACTCAGCCTTGTTACATTTTCATACAAAGACATGTTCATTATTGTACTTTTAGAACTCCTACTTTCAAATTCATTCTTCCTTTATTTATTTAAGCAGACTCACAGCATTGCCTAGGCTGGTTCTGACTGGGCTCCAGTCATCTCTGCCCCAGGCTCCACAGCAGGTGGGAGGAGAGCATGCCCTGTCACATCCAGGTCTGAGGATCTGATTCTTCTCTCTACCCTCATATCGAAGTAGTCACCAAGTCTGTCCACCGTTCTGTCCCTTCTTTTCCCATGTGGTCTTTATTACCTGGCATTTCTACTACAGCAATACATTTAATAATAATTTTGTGCCTCCCAGTGTCTCTAGCTCAATGTTGTTCTCCACCTTGAGGTGTTGGGGATCAAACCGAAGGCTCTACACATGCTAGATAAGCATTTAGCATACTGATCTGTACCCCAGCCCTTTCTTATCTGTCCATTTTATTCTGAAAAAAGCCCTCGTAAGTTGCACCAGGCCCAGTTTAAGCCAGTCTTGTAAAGAGCTGCTACACCGAGCTTTATGAATTTCTGCTTTTATTCTATTCAAAAATTTCAAAGACCTCATGGTTTGTCACTATGGGCTCTCTCTCAAACTTGTGCCCAATTCACCTTTCAATTTTCCTTTCACTGTTCAAAGGCATTTTCCCATCCAAAATTACTCAAAACCAAAGTTTTTATAACTTCGTTACTCTCTCTGTGGAAAGCTCCCTGCACTCCTCTTGGGCTAATCCAAATTCCATTTCCCCTTAACTGGGTCTGCTGCTCTAGCCATCTTCCTGGGTTTTGGGTAGCCCTCACTCACCCCAGTGATCTGTCATTCCTTTCAATGTTCCCAGTATTTACAGCCTAGGAGGCCTTCACTAGTTCTCCAGCAACTAATGAACATCTAACAAGCTAAGAGTGAACAAGAAGGAAAATTCCAGCCTTTACTGAAGAGCTCAGAGCTAAATGAGTGAGACAGGACCATAACATTTGCATGCAGGGCTTTCTGCTGCAGGAGACAGAAAAAGCAGAGCTGGCAGTAACCAGGGGAGACGGGAAGGGATACTGTGGGAGCATGTGTGGGAGCACACCAGGGAGAGGGGCAGCACTGCAGGGAGTAAGCTGGAGAGAACAAGGAACACTGTGGGACCGTGTGTGGGAGCGCACCTGGGGGAGGGGCAGCAGTGCTGGGGAGAGCAGCTCTGCTCAGTGTGTGAGTGCATATAACCTGCAGCCCTGAACGCTTCTCAAGAGTGACAGCTGCCTCATCAACAAGAGAAATGCTTCTTGTGCAGAGAAGCAACCGCAACAAGGGCCTGATTGAAGCAGACTTAACTCACCTTCAATGCTTTCCGCACAGATCTGAAAGCCATCGTCGCTTGAAATTTCAAAAACAAGTCCTTTCTTGGGCTTTTTTTCAGTGATGTTTTCCTTCCTCTTTTGTTCCTGCTGGAGCCAAAGCATCAGTGGTGAGCTGAAACCGCTCTCTTCTTCTTCCACTGCTTTCGGCTCTAGGAAGGGAAAACAAGGGCCGTAGTTTTTGCTTAAGCCAATGGGCATTGAGTGCAGAAAGCTCTACTCCAGTGGTTTCAACCTGTAGGTCATGACCCCTCTGGGGGGGATCAAACCACCCTTCCACATGGGTAGACTAAGACCATCAGAAAACAGATATTTATATTATGATTCATAATAGTGGCAAAATTAGAGTTATGAAGTAGCAACAAAAACATTTTTTTTATGTTAGGGGTCACTACAACATGAGAAACCGTACTAAAGGGTTGCAGCGTTAGGAAGGTTGAAAACCCCTGCTCTACGTGCATCACCCTATTTCTGAGGACATACTGTATCTTGTGCTATCCCTCCTCACCAGTAAGAGCACTGATGTGCAAGAACTTGCCCTGGGACACAGCTACCAAGTACTAAAATGGTGAGGGTGTGTGCTGTGTTATTCAATAGGTGGCTTTTTTTGTAGCAGAGCTTCTGGTATAATAATGTAATCTTTTTTTTTTTTTTTTTTTTTTGCTTCATACACAACTGCTCTCAATAGGATCAAGGCCAAATCAAACCAAAGCAAACAAAAGTTCCCTTTACTACATGTGAACCACTGGTTATGTCTCAGATACTCTTCTAGGAACTTCGCCTAGATTACCTCCTGTAGTCCTCACAATCACCACTGAAACAGGTGTTATTATTAATCACCCTCCATACACACACTTTTTGAGGTAAGGTTTTACTATGCAGGCCTGCCTGATCTGGAGACCACGATGGCCTCAAACTCACAGAGATCAGTCTGCCTTTGCTTCCCAAGTGCTACGCTTAGAGGTGTGCTATCACAAGCCCAGCCTGACTCCTTATAAAGCTGAGAAAATTGAGCTGGGTGTGGTGGTGCATGCCCATGACCCTACTGTTGTGGGGAGGAGGAAGGATGATCAATGCTGACCTGAGCGACCTAGAAAGTAAAGAGGCTAGCCAGGACAACACAGTGAGACATTATTCAATGTAATGCAATGAAGAAATGAATACATGAATAAACATGGGGAAAACTCATAAAGCATGCCAAGTAAAAATCAAGTTCATATAGCTAAAGTAAACATGGGCTCTGAAGCCTGGTTCTGGAGACTGAACTCAGTCGCCATGCCTGCCTGCAATCAGGACTCAGGCTTGACTCAGGATTGGTAACAGTCCAAGTCAAAAACTAAGCTGTTCTCTTCCGGAAAGTCACTTTTTTATTACTATTTATTTACTTAATCTGTTTTTCTAAGACAAGAGCTCACTCGCCTGGGCCTCAGTATATAGCTCAGATTGTCCTCAAACTCACGACAGCCTTCCTGCCTCTGCTTCAGTATATAGCTCAGATT